>CAUYSK010125454.1:0-57873 GCA_963575035.1 Avahi laniger
AGGATGTGGAAACAACCCAAGTGCCCATCAATTCATGAGTGGATTATTAAAATTTGGTATATGTATACAATGGAATATTCCTCAATCATAAGAAACGACAGTGATCTAGAACTTCTTATACTTTTTCTGGATTAAACTTAAGCCCATTATCCAAAGTGAGGCAACACAAGATCAGAACAGGCTCCACTTGTACTCCCCATCAAATTGGTACTAACTGATGAACACTAGGGTGCTCACATGGCAGTAACACTCTCCAGGGATTAAGGGGTTTGAGGTAGGGTAAACCCACAACTAAAGGACACAGGGAGCATTGTAGAGGGGAAGGACATGCCTCAAATCCTCCCTTGGGTGAGGCAAAGACATAAAATGTGACCATAATGTTTGTACCCTCATAATACCCTGAAATAAATAAAAAAAAAAGATCCAGTTCTTACTTTGTTTCCCATCTTCTCTCTGAATATCTTATTGAAATATTTTTATTTCAAAAGAATCTATTTATCTTTTGCCTTCCCTCCCCTTCCCTCCACCCAGTCAGTGCCCCATATTTCTGTAAATTTCCCAATGTTTATGTAAAACATTATATATAGAATTATTTGTATTGCCCACCAGCTTCCTCTGGTCTATTCATTACAGTACTATATGTAAAAATAGGCTATATTAAAATAGTACAGTACTATTTACTAAGGTGAGTATTGAGGTAGGGTTTAGTTTTTTAATTTGCAATATATTTTTACAAATAAATTTTAAAAAGTTAGTTTTTATTATTACTTACCTGAGTACAAATTTCTAAAAATATACTGAAATATATTTCTCATATTGATACCTCTCAAAAAGGTGGGCTTTCTGAATTTTCCAAGCCAATACATTTATAATCATATCAATTTTGTTTTTATTTTTTTTCCCCAACAGATTCTGTTACCAGAACATATTTATATTGCAATTTGGGGTAGAAATCCAATAATAATTATGTATATGTTATATCCAATAGAATTGATTATCCATTTATACACCATAAAAAAGAAAAAATATACATGTAATATCCGCTATTATATAAATTTTGGCATATATTATTTAATATAATAGCCATTTAGTTATAATTTATTTTTATGTCTTCCCTTGGTGAAGAAAAGTACTTTTCCCACTTTTAGTTCTATTGGCCCAACAAAGTCTTAATTATTATGAGCTTTTGGTCTCTTTGTCATTGTTGAAGCATGTGTTATTTAAAATAATTTATTATTTTTCTTCAAAAATATTTCCATTAATATTCATAAAAGATATATAAGAAACATCAGATGACTGCTGATTTTTCTGGATTTTATTTCTGAATTTAAATAACTATTTTAATTGCATCATTTCAAGTAGAATACCACTTGTCAAAATACAGCTTGTTGGGAAATAAATTACTGCCAAGAAAGAAACTGAAAAAACAATTTAAAGGAAAATTTTAGTTCATTTCATTTGTACTATCTGTAGTTGACAGCCATTCTCAATCCATCACCAGGTAATTCTACTGCTTTACAGAAGTAGAGCAGATGGGGACTGGATAATATAGACCTTCAATTCTGTACTATCCAAAAGCATCTTTCTCTTTAGAGTTCCAGTGATTACTTCTCTAATAACCTATGATAGTAATCTGCAAAATTTTCTAATAACTGAAAATACTAATTACATACACACACATTTTTGTCTTCATAAGGGATTCCTATGAATTCAATAGTAATAACAGCCACTTTAAATATTACTTCTAAAAATTCATATTTCTATTTTCCTCTATATTTAGGATGGCAGAATTGGAAACACACTGTAGAATCAACAGGAAGGTTTTTTTTTTTACCCAAATATTTTGCTTTCTATCAATCTGTCTTGGTATTCATGAGTTAAACCAATAGTTAAAATAAGAAAATGTTTAAAACACTGTAAAATACATATTTAGAAATGTATAGACATACATACATGTGTCCCATTGCTAACAAAGAAAACTAAGCATACAAGTTACATTAACTAGTTACAGTCTTATTACAGAATAATTTTCAATAGTTTACCTTTAGAAAATTCCTTATTTTATTAATACTTTTTATGTAAATATTCTGTCTTTTATTCCATCTTCCTCCTGCCTATAATATTAAGTTCAGCATGTAAGTGTCTTTGTGTCTCTGTAACTTTTGTTGTAAAATGAGGTGATTGACCTGGAGAATGACTATGTAGCCTTCATCTTTGAAATACTATTATTTTGTGATAAGGATATATATTTTATAAGTTCACATTTTTGTTTAAATCTTTGGCAACTTCATTAATGTCTTGCTGTATTGATTTTGTTATGTCTGTGCTTCATGTATATATGTCTTTTATTCAAAACTGAATAATAATTTTGAATGTAAAGTGCTAAATCAGCAAATATTAAATGAAGTTGTTTAGGTAGGCATATCTATCTATCTTTCTACTTACCTATCTATCCCTATTTTTTTATCATTAATCACAGGCACATATATGTGTTAGGAAGAATTCCTCTTGTTGCTTATAGCTGACTATAAAGAAAGGTAATTTCTTTAATTGGAAAATGTGTTATCTAAGTTTTTGGTTCATTCTTTCTTTTCTTTTAACATTGTTTTAGATCATTCCATTACCACTTTTTTTTCCTTATACATTATTGTTTTAAATGTCTATTCTGAGACTGTGTGTGAAATAGCTTCTTCCTGATTGCTAAGCAGAACAATTATGCCTTTCTTAAAAATAGCCACTAAAAGTGGGACTGAGTAATTGCCTAATGGTGATTGCATTGGTAAAGTTGAAAATGTTATGATAACTTTAAAAGGAAAGTCAGGGAGCTTATACAACAGTCATTTAACCATTTTTTTAGTGGATATATTTTATGGTTGAATTGCTTTATTGCAAACATCTATTATAAATCCCTAGAGTAAAGGCCAAATTGCCTTTTATGACTCTAAGGCAAAAACACAATAGACTCTCTCAATAGAAAAAAATTAAAAAGTGATTTTTAAAATGATACCTCACGGAAGCATGAAGAAATTATTTTTACTTTTTAAAGTATTTTCTCATTATTTACCTATGTGTTTAAAATATAGCACTTATCAATAAGCAAATATTCATTACCCTACATGTCCTTTAAAATAGGCTTACTTGTCATGGTTAACACCCAATAATTATATCCTTCAGGGCATGGGAATTAAAGTTGTGTAAATTATTAAAATAAGAGTTTTTTTATTACAAATTTAAAGCAAAATGTAAAATACTTTGTTATTATCTATAACATTAAGTCTAAATTCCTCCACCTCATGTTCCTGAAAACTCATAATCAGTTTATTTTCTTTCTATATCGTATTATACTATACTTCACCTCAACATTACAACTTAGATCAATCATGTGCCAAGATCCCTTAAAGCTGATATGCTTATTTTTATCTCTATACTCAATTCATATGTATAGACAAGGTTTCTGCTATCATAAAATTTATAATGTAATGAGATGTTCAGTTTATACACAAACACACAGGTATAGTAATTTCAGATAATGATGACTTCAAGGAAGAAAACTAATTCAATCAATATGACAAACAATTAGAAGTGGAGAAGGATTGGTGAGGGCTATTTTTGATTGTGGTGTGGAATATCCTTTCAGAAGAGATGTTGAAACTGGAATGATTTCAAGAAGTTGCCCAATGAAGATCTGAAAGAAAAGCTTTCAAGTGCAAAGGATGGGTTTAAGTCTTATGTCAGATTCAAATTTTCTATGCAATAAATGAAAATCTATTGTGGTTAAACATTAGGGGTCAGAGGGAATGCTATATGGAATGAAGTCAGAAAAGCACATAGGCTGGCTCATGTAAAGCCTTGCAGTGCATGGTACTCTAGTTTTACTCCAACAAGAAACAAAAGTGATTGGAGAGTTTCAAGAAGGAGAATGTCATAATATGACTTAAATTAATTCAGCAGAAACAAAAACAAAAACAAATAACCATAAAATCCAAAAGAGAGTGGATCATAGCAAGGCAAGGATAGAACTAGAGAGAGCAATTAAAATCTGCTACAGTTTTCCAAGTGAAAAATAATTGTGGTTTGAATTTAAATGACAGCAGGGTTGGGGATGGGGATGAACAGATCATAAAAACAGTTGAAAGGTCGAATCAACAACAATTGCTTTTGGACTGCAAGTGAAAGGATGGTGGAAGAAAGGAAGCCTATATTCTTGGCTCGATGGGTGATTTTTGCCATTCAATCACATTCACTAACATAACTAGGAGAATCAAAGGCTGAGGGTTAGGGTTTAACCAGGTATAGATCACTTCAGGCAAAGTCTCTCTTGAAAATGATATTTGAAAATCTGCATAAATTTCATTTTTAGCCATAGAATTATACTAAATAACTTAGGAAAGTATTGCTATTAAAGATCAGAGGCCCAGAGATCAAATTGTGGAGGTTGTTCGATATTACATGGGTATAGTATACCTCAGTATCTGTGGGTTATTGGGTTCTAGAATCCTAGTACGTACAAAAATCTGAAGATGGTCTAGTCCCTTATATAAAATGACATTGTATTTACATATAACCTATGCACAACCTCCAGAATACTTTAAATCATCTCTAGATTACTTATAATACCTAATAAATATAAATGCTATATAAGTAGTTGTTATACAGTATTATTTTTATTTGTACTATTTTCATTGTTGTACTTTCTTTTTATTATTTTGAAAAATATTTTTGAATATTGAATCCACACTGCCTACATACAATGACCACTTCAGCATAATACAAGAAAAAAGTATAACAGCCTGTTAGAGAAAAATAGTTACATCTTTTACTTTATAAATTTGTTAAAAAAGCACACTTTTTCTTGGGTTAGAAATCAATCATTGATTTTATTTTCTCACACTAATATGTAGAGAAAAATCAAGATGAAATTTCTAAATGTTTATGCTTAAAATATAAGTTTTGGCATTTTTATTAGGTTTGGTTACATAATAAACAATGAAGTCTTAAGTGGTAAGTTAATTATCACTATGTTTGTTTATTGAAACTTTGGTAATTAATTGAATTGCCTATAACAAACATTCTAACAAATTGAACTTCTGTTTACAATCCTATTGTTAATAAATTCAATTACCAGTAACACTTATGTAAAGGAAGCTTTTCAGTAGTTAGAACCCCAAGGCCAAGTATAACTATTATAGATGACAAAAAAAATTTTTAATACTTTAAAAAAGAAAAAAATCATTTATCTTTAGCACCATTGTATGCATACTATTTTGAAAATATTTCTCAAAAGTTATACAAAGACCTTTGTAGAATCAATTTTGTAAAAAATGCACAGTTAAGATCGAAAGAATTTTTTTTTAAAGTCCACAGATGAGAGAGAGAAAGATCATGAAGAGTGACTAGATAATGCTGACACTGACAGTGTGACCCTTTTGGAAGTGATCGTTGATTTCAAAAGCTAAGAGGCTGCAGTTTTACAGCCCACATGAGGCAACCAAGAAATCAGGCCCTATGTGAAAGCCACAGTTTTAGACCTGAAGCTCCTACCTGAAACAAGACCCGTACCTCTGAAAGACTGCCCTTTGAAAATTATAGAAAAGAAAAAATACAAATAAATGGCAAAGGATATGACTGCATACCTTCCAAAATTCATGTAGAAACTTAATCCCCCCAACGCAACAGTATATGAGTTAAGGCTTGTAAGAGGTGATTAAGCCATGAGGTCTCAATCCTCGTGAATGGATCAATGCCTTATAAAAGGACTTGAGGGGATAAGTTCACCTCTTCCATTCATTCTGCCATGTGAAGACACTACATTCATTCCCTTAGGAGGATGCAGCAATATGGTGTCATTCTGAAAGTAGAGGGCAACCCTCGCCAGACATCAAACCTACCAGCACCTTCATCTTGGACCTTCCAGCCTCCAGAACTGTAAAACCAAGAAAAAAATTCTATTATTTATAAGTTATTCAGTCTCTGGTATTTTCTTATAGGAGCACAAATGGACTAAGACAGGGAGAGAAATATAAAGCTTTCTATCTTGTCCAGGGCTTTGTTTTCAAATTTTTTTTCATAACTCTTTCTCTCTCTACACACACACACACACACACACACACACACACACACACACACACGTACACATACATATATAACACACACATAGTTTTCTATGAATTTATATATATATATTTAGAGAGATAAATATATATGTAGGTACAGTTATAAATATACTGATACACACACACACACACACACACACACACACACATGCACAGAAACACACACAAGTCTGGATCTGACCCAGGTTTGTAATTTAAAGTTAATTTACCTGTATGTTCAAAGTTAAGAACTTGATATGAAGTTGTTCTGGAGTAGTAGATACTAGGTTGAACATCAATACTGTCTTGATGAGCAAGAACACAGATTAAAATCCTACAGGAACTCCTGTAGATAAAGTCCCCCAAAATATGAACTCATAATCCAAAATTATAATTGTGAGAAAAAAGTCATCACACATGACAATTTATCAAAAATGAAAAGGAAAAATTAGACATTCATATTCTATATAAAATTAATATGTTAAAATAGGATGAATTCATCAGAGTTAGAGTACTAAGATACAAATATTAATTTGGAAGGGATTAGAAATTTTGATTAATTTTAAATATTAGTAAGTATTCATGCTGGTAAAGGAAATAATTATAATAGATATTATTCTGAACAATCTGTATCTGGAAAATAAATACGATTATCAATTTATTTGGTTAAGAAAGAAATGGTGTATAAACTGGACAAAACAATATGTCAATTAGCATGTAAATTGAAGGGCATACTTTTTCCTAAGAGTGTCTTTTATATTGAAATCACTTTTATTCTTTTTAAAAGTATTTTACGGGTATTACCTTGTTTCCCCCACTTAATGAGTAAGTCTGAAAAATTATCAAGTCTGAAAATAGACATGTAAATTAGAATGGAGTTATTACAGTTCTCTATTCTTGTAATTTCAATAAAAAATCAAAATATTGATTTCAAACTTTAGTATGTAAAATAAATAAAAATTAAATTACTGAAAAGAAAAAGAAAGAATGTGAAATCAGGAGAGAAAAACAGTGAAATATTGAAGATAAGGAATGATGCAAGAATAAAAACAATAGAAATAGCACAAGCAGAAAGCTAAAATCAAGAAATTAGGATTAGTGCAAAATATATTAATGATTATATTAATATTACATAGAAAAGTTACAAAATAGCTCTTTAAAAAAAGAGACAAAATCTCCAGCTCCTTGTAGTTTCAAAGAGACATAGTTAAAGCCAAAGGACACAGTCAGACTTACTGAAATAAAAGGATTGAGAAAATATATGTCAGTAAAATACTTTTAAAAAAAAGATTGTTTCTATCCCCATCAGCTCAAGATAGAGTAGAATGATGGTTCCCTTCCAGAGTCTAAGGAAGGGAAGCAAGGGGGGGTGGGATAAAGTGAGGATAGTTAATAGGCACAAAAATACAGTCAGATAAAATAAACAGCATATATTTGATAGCACAATAGGGTGACTATAGTCAACAATAAGTTATTGCATACTTTAAAGTAGCCAAGAGTGGAATTGGAATGTTTCTAACACAAAGAAATAGTAAATACTTGAGGCGATGGATATTTATGAGGTGATGATACTTTTGTAACATAAATTTAATGTAACATACTCTGAGTGTTCTTAGCTCAACTGATTATGGAAAATTACCTTCTTCTGATGAAGCAATCTGCATCTATATTTTTTTCTCCATGGTAGAAACAGCTTGCTGCAAATTTGTCTTACAAGGAAGTTGGTAGTTTCGAAATGACACTCACTTGTCCTTAGAGAGAAACACAGTTTTTGAAAATTATTTTTTGTCTTTCAAAAGAGAAAGACAAAATTTGTGGAAATAGACTTATTTTTTTTTAATTTTCTTTTTTGACTGTTGATGTGAAAAGACATTTTTGTGTCATAAGTACTCTGTAATAAAATGAACACAACAGTTAATGATCTAAATCAGTAATAAGTGAATTTTATATCAAAAATATCAATTTTGTATGTTAAGAAGTAAATAAAATTCTTGAAAAATGAAAAAGTTTATCAATTAAGCTGAATAATAAAATATAGGATAAATATATCTTAAAATATGAACTTTCCATATAATACATATTCACTTTCAAATTTTGACATTTATTTAGCTTGAAATCGTCTAGCAGCTTAAATACCCAAAGAGCTTTTGACTTGGACAAGGATGCATAGCCACATAAGGATGGAATCTTGCCTGGTGAGAAAAACTTCCCTGCTGCTTCCCTGCTCCTTTCATTACAATGAGAACTCTTAGTCATTCTAAGAGTTACAACCAAGTAAACAATGATTTAGACCTTACTTTTTAGTCATTTGGCAGCTCAAAACATAAGGCGGTGTGGTGTAGTAAAGTGTTTGGCTTAGAAGTCAGGTAGACTTAGATTTGAACAATGGCTCTGTCTCCGATTGACTTTGAGATTTTAGAATTTAATTAACTTTTGGATCTTTGTTTGCTCAAAATAGACATTCAGCAAAAGGTAGTTGTTATTATACTTGACTTCAGTAAACGTAGAGAATGATTGAAACACGGGCATGCGATTTCTTATATAGGAAAAAGAAATACTCATGAAATGTAAATCATAATGCATCGTTAAGGTAAAGGTAATACAAGTATTAATATTAAAGAGAGGCAAGACAGCATAGAATTTTTAGAGTAGGAGGTGACATTCCAAAAGGAATCACAGATATCGTTAAAATATTCTGGATTATCTGAGACTTGTATGGAATCTACAATAGAGTATTGGGTAATAGTATCTTCAGACTGTGACACATGCATGAATTATGGGGTTCCAAGTTAAACCGAATGTAATACCTGTCTTCAATGGAAGTTAGTAGAAGCAAATCATCAATCATACTGTAGTGCCATAATTCAAGGATGTAAAATATAAAATATGATGCTAAGTGAGTAGAGAGGAAAGGTTTGGGTAAGAACACTGTGCATGTGTGTGTTGGGGTCGGTGGGAAGTGAGCATGTCTAATAAAGCAAGAGTTAAAGACCAGTGAATAATGAGTTAACAGAAGAGGAAATGCTTGAGAATTGAATAACATTTTCCCTTAGCATTCTATCATTTTATTTTATGACATTTTTCACACTTTTTAATTTTATCACTGTGCAATGGTGTATTTAATGCTTATGTTTCTCAGTAAAACTTAAGTTCCATTAGCTCATGTCTCTTTTGCGCACTATTTTGTAAAGATACATTGTATGTATTTATTTAACGTATACAGCATCATGTTATAAGACACATATGTGTAGTAAAATGCTTACCACAGTAGAACACATGGATACATCCTCATTTCACATAGTTACCCATTTTCCCTCTGTGGCAAAAGCAGCTATATCTACTCATTTAGCAAAAATTCTGAATATGATACACTATTATTGATAGTCCTCACACTGTACATTAGACCTTCGGTCTTGTCCATCCTGCGTATTTGCTATTTTATATTTTTTTACCTATATTTCTCCATTTCCTCCCTCAACCCCAAATGTACTAACCACTGTTTTATTCTCTATCTCTGTATTATTGAACTTTCTTTCCTTTTTTTTAGATTGCACATGTAAGTGAGATAATGCAATGCTATTCTTTCCATATTTGGCTTATTTCATTTATCATAATGTCCTTTAGTTTCATCCAAATGGTAGGATCTACTCCTTTGCTAAGGCTGAAGAATATTTCGTTGTATGTATATATGCCAGAATTTTCGTTGTGTTTATCCATTCATGCATTGATGGACATCTATGTTGAGTCAAAATTAATTTGGTTGCAATCAATAGGCCTCAGTGTTGGCTAACAATAACAAAATTGAAAAGATGGGGATAGCTCAATGATTCAAAGGAAAACATTGCAGAGTAAGGACTAAGAAATAAGTGGAATCAGAGTAGCTCTTCAAATATAAATATTTATGAGTATATTTAGAAAATATTTTAAAATTTAGAAAAAATATTAGTTTACCTTTTATCAACACTGGTAATATATTAGAATATTTAATTTTCAGTCATTTACCTTATTTCTAAAAATTATGTTGCTCTGTTAATTATGTCTATTAGTTGTTTAAGTCATTTATGTTTTGAATAAAGTAAACATAAAGGAAAATATAACATTAAATATGCAACCTACATGTCTCTAATACAGGGAAGGTGCTTATGATTTTAGCTTTAGTATGTAACAAAATGAAATAAATAAGTAGAAAATTAATATGTAATAGAAAATAGTGATGCAGCTGTGATAAGTAGAGTTTGCAGACAGTAAACAATCAATACTTTAAAGAATCCATTTATTAACATGAAGAAGAAAAAAATGCTGGATGAGGAAATTAGAAACAATAACTTGCTACTTTGCAAATGCATTGGAGGAAGATAAGTTATTAAAAGTAAAATTTTAATCATCTCTATTTTTCCTTTTTTTGCTTCATTTCAGGATATTACGGGGTACAAATGTTTTGGCTACATGGATTGCTTTTGTACTGGTTAAGTCAGTTATAAGTGTGTCCATCACCCAGATAGTGTACATTGTAACGTTAGGTATGATTTCACGCATACCCTCCGCCCCTCTCACCTGCATAATTTTTGTTGAGTTTTACTTCCATTTATGCAAATGAGTGCTGATCAGTTAGTTCCAATTTAATAGTGAGTGCATGTGATGTTTATTTTTCCTTTCCTTTTCACTTAAGGTCTCCAGTTACATCTAAATTGTTACAAAAGGTATTAATTCATTTATTTATGGTTGAGTAGTACTCCATGGTGTACATATACTAAATTTTATTAATACATTTATGAATCGACGGGCACTTGGGTTGATTCTTCATCTTTGCGATTGTGAATTGTGCTGCATTAAACATTTGAATGCAGGTGTCTTTTTGATAAATGACTTATTTTCCTTTGGGTGAATACCTAGTAGTGGAATTGCTGGATCAAATGGTAGGTAAACTTTTTGGTCTTTGAGAAATTTCCATACTATTTTCCACAGAGGTTGCACTTATTTGCAGTCCCACTAACTAGTGTAAAAGTGTTCCTATCTCAACATATCCACAGCAGCATCTATTGTTTTGGGACTTTTTGATAAAAGCCATTGTTATAGGGATTAGGTAATATCTCATTGTGGTTTTGATTTGTATTTATCTGATGATTAGTGATGTTGGGCATTTTTTCATATGTTTATTGCCCATTGGTCTATTTTCTTTTGAAAAGCTTCTGTTCATGTCTTTTGCCCGCTTTTTAATGGGGTTGTTTGATTTTTTTTTCCTTGTTTACTTGCTTGAGTTCTTTGTAGCTTCTGGTTATCAGCCCATCATCAGATGTATAGCATGTGAATATTTTCTCCTATTCTATATGTTGTCTATTTGCTCTGTTGATTGTTTCCTTGGCTGTGAAGAAGCTTTTTAATTTAATCAAGTCTCATTTATTTATTTTTGTTATTTCTGTGATTGCCCCTGGGCTTGTCTTCATGAATTCTTTGCCTGTGCTGATATCTAGAAGAGGTTTTCCAACACTTTCTTCTAGAATTCTAATAAAATTCTAGCAAACTGAATTCAGCAGCAAATCAAAAAAAAAAAAAAATAATAACACACCATGACCAACTGGGCTTCATCCCAGGGATGCAAGGATGGTTCAACATATGTAAATCCATAAATGTGATTCACTGAATCAACAGAAGCAAAACCAAAGATTATATGATCATCTCAATAGATGCAGAAAAATCATTCAAATCATTCAGCAAAATTCAGCACACTTTTATATTAAAAACTCTCAACTAAATAGGCATAGGTATAACATTCATAGAAATTATAAAAGCCATCTAGAGCAAACCTACAGCCAACATCATAGTAATGGGGAAAAGTTGAAAGTATTCCCAGTCAGAATTGGAACAAGACAAAGATGCCCACTGTCACCACTTCTATTAAACATGGTCCTGGAAATCCTAGCAAGAGCAATCAGACAAGAGAAGAGTATTGAGGAGGGGTATCCAAATGGGGAAAAAAGAGGACAAACTATTTCTCTTTGCTGATGATATGATCTTATATTTAGAAAACCTCAAAGATTTTGTCAAGAGACTCCAGGAATTGATAAATACATTCAGCAAAGTCTCAGGCTACAGAATCAATGTACACAAATCAGTAGCATTTCCATACACCAACAATAGTCAAGTTGAGAATCAAATCAAAGACTCCATAACATTCACAACTACTACAAAGAAAAGAAAATATCTAGGAATATACTTAACCAAAGAAGTGAAAGATCTCTCTACAAAGAGAACTATGAATCATTGAGGAATGAAAATGCAGATGATGTAAACAAACGGAAAAACATATCATGCTCATGGATTGACAAAATCAACCTTGTTAAAATGTCTATACTACCGAGTGTGACTTACAGATTCAATGCAATACTCATCAAAATACCAACATATTTTTTGCAGATCTAGAAAAAATAATTCTTCACTTGCTTTGGAACCAGAAAAGAGCCCAAATAGCCAAAGCAACCTCACACAAAAGGAACAAATCTGGAGGCATCACTTTGCCAGACTTTTAGCTGTACTGCAAGGCTATAGTAACAAAAGCAGCATGGTACTGACACAAAAACAGGGACATAGACCAATGAAACAGAAAAGAGAATTCAGATATAAGACCATCCACATATTGCCATCTGAATTTTGACAAAGTAGATAGCAATATACATTGGGAAAAAGAATCCCTATTCAATAAATGGTCCTGGGAAAATCTGACAGCCACATGTAGAAGATTGAAACAGGATCCACATCCCTCATCACTCACAAAAATTAATTCAAAGTGGATAACAGGCTTAAATCTAAGAAATTACTGTTGTTTCTTAAGTGTAGAGCTAATAAAGGCACATAGTTTAAATATCAATAACTTAAAGTGATATGCATAAGTGGTAATTATAAAACATGAAATTTTAATAGCGAGTAACCTATAAACATTTTCTAAACATAAGAAATACTATATTAAATGATAGATTTGTAATAGATGTTTAAAATCCAAAACTTAATTACAGAAAAATGCATACTCTGAATGTTGCTATGGCAATAATTTACACAAAAGATTTAATGCAGCAGCACCAGAGATGCTCTTTGGCTTCAAATCATAGTTATATATACCACAGCATATGGTTTATTGGTGTCAATTTTCTATTCTTTCTTTTAGTTTACTTTTCTCCTCATTATGAGTCATACATTATCTTTTTTTCTTGCCTGGTAATTTTTGGTTGTATGCCAGACACATTAAATTTTACTTTGTTGAACAGTGGATATTTTTACATACTATATATATTCTTGAGTTTGGTTTTGCAACACAATTAGTTTACTTGAAATTAGTTTGATCTGATTGTAAGGCCAGAATATTATTTAGTCATGGAAAATTTCTAAAATAAATTTTATTATGTATATTTAAGGTTTAAAATATGATGTTATATGATGCTTATAGACTGTAAAATGGTTACTATAGTGAAGCAGATTAAAATATCCTCTCACATGGTTGCTTTTTCTTTGTGACAAGAGCAGCTAAAATCTATTTAACAAAAAACCCTAATAAAATGCAACTTAATTTATTTTAGTCATCATGCTGTCCATTAGATCGCTAAAGTTCCCGATCCTAAATATCTGCTATTTTGTATCCTTTGACCTGCATTATCAAATTTCCCTATGCCCCTTACTCTCCCCACCCTGTGGTAACATCTGTTTAATTCTCTACCTCGGTGCATTTGAACTCTTTATTTTCTATTTTAAATGTTGGCGTGATGTTCTGTAGGTCCATCCATGTTGTGATAAATGACCAAATCTCCCTTTTTTAAAGCTAAATAATATGTCCATTTTATACATATACCATATTTTCTTTATCCATTTGCTCATCGATGGACATTTAGGTTATTTCTATAACCTCACTATTGTAAATAATGCTGAAATTAACATAAGAACACAGATATCTTTTTGAAATGGTGATTTCATCTCTTTTGTGTATATATCCAGAAGAAGGATTGCTGTGTCATACGGTAATTCTACTTTTAATTTCTTTCAAACCTGCCATACTATTTTCCATGTGGCTGAACCAATCTACATTCGAACAAATCTACCTTCTCACCAGTAGTGTACTAGAATTCTCTTAACTCCATGCCCTTGCTGGCATATATTTTCTCTTATCTTTTTGATAATAAGCATCCTTAGAGATATTAGGCAATATCTCAGAGTGGCTTTAGTGATGTTTAGCACGTTTTTGTATACTTTGTTGGCCATTTGCATGTCTTCTTGGAGAATATTATCTGTTCAGGTCCTTTATTCATTTTTCAATCATGTTATTTGTTTTTGTCCTATTGAGTTGTAACAGTTCTTTATAAAATTTGGATATTAACCCCTTATCAGTTATGGGGTTTGCAAATATTTTTTTTTCCAGTCTGTAGTTTGCCTTTGCGTTTTGTTGATTGTTTCCTTTGCTGTGCAGAAGCATTTTAGTTTGATGTAGTCTCAGTCTCAGTCTCATTTATTTATTTTTGCTATTGTAGCCTGAGCTTTTTTTTTTTGTTGGTTTGATATCCAAAAAATCATTGCCAAGGCCAAATGTGCAAATGTTAAGGAGCTTTTCCCCTGTGTTTTCTTTTAGGAGTGTTATGGTTTCAGGTCTTACATTTAGGTCTTTTTTTTTTTTTTTCCATTTTGAGTTGATTTTTGTGTGTGATATAATGGTCCAATTTTATTCTTTTTCATGTGGAAATCTAGTTTTCTGGATTTCTGCATCATTTATTGAAGAAACAATTCTTCCCTCATTGTGCTTTTTTCATGTCCTTGTCAAAAATTATTTGATCACATATATTTGCATTTATTTCTAGGCTCTCTATTTGGGTGATATGTATCTTTCTTTTCCTATTGAGGTCATATATTTCTGAATAATTACTCAATGTCTCATTAATTACATCTTTATTATTGATATTGAAGGGGTTACACATTATTCATGTTAGAGAAATCTGGTCCAGTGAAAAGACACTGGTTATCAGGAGTAAGGTTGAAGTTCTATAGTTTTACCACATTTCACATAAGAAGGCTTAGAACCTAGGCTATATATGGTATTGTAGAGTATACATTTTTCAAATATTACTATTCATAAGGGCTGACTCCGTGGCCCCAATATTTTTGATTTGTCCCATGTACTGATGAGAAGATATTATATTCTGTAGATTTGGGATAGAATGTTCTGTAAATGCCTGTTATGTCCATTTGTTCACTATTATGTCTAATGTTTCTTCGCTAATTTTCTACCTCAATGATCTGAACAGTAAGATCAGTGGAGGGTTGAAGTACCCAGCTAATATCATATTGCTTATTGTTTACTTCTTTCCTTAGGTCTAGCAAAATTTGTTTTATGAATCTGGGAGCTCCTGTGTTAGATGCATGTATATTTTGCATTGCTATATCTTCTTGTTGAATTGCTCCTTTTCTTGTTATGTAATGACTCTCTCTGTCTTTTTTTTACCACTGTTGATTTAATTTCCATATTATCTGATAATGAGAATAGCTACTGCTCATTTTTGGCTTCCATTTGTATGAAATACTTTTTTCCACCCCTTTACCTTGTGTCTATGAGAATTTTTATGAGTTAAATTGTTTTCTTCGAGATGACATAAATTTGTCTTGTCTTTTTTTATTCCCACTTTTATTTCCCCCTTTTTTTATCCTCATTCCTCTGTGGTTTTCATGGGCAGTCAGAACTACAGGCAAATGGTGGACTGTCAGCATGTACAGCATGAGTGCTTGCTCCACCCAGGTCCCTAAGTGATGGCAGGCAGTTGGCACATGGGTCATAAGCTTTCAACCTGCCTAGGTCCTTTGATAGTGGTGCTACCCAGGTGTTGGCATCATTGGATGTGCTACCCAGACAGCAGCAACAGGCACCTATGGCCACAGGTATGCTTTCTGCCCACATTCCATGGCACTGTCACTGGGCAGCGCCACTCTGGCAGAAAAAGTTTGATCTGGGTCTGTGACACCTTCTCTGCCTGGGTCCCCTGGTAGTGGTAGGGGCATGTATCACCCACCCACAGGGCACAAGAGATCACCCAGCATCTCCACTCCATCTCTGGCTGGCAGGGTGATGGGGAGGTGGCAGCAACAGATCTGACCTCCTGAGTAGACACAGCACTCTAGGAATAGTAGGTCCTCAAAATGGTACCAGCCACAGTGCCCAGGGTTCAGAGGCCAGCATAACCCCTCTATGCCTTCTCTCTGGAGTAATGCTACTGCACAGTCTCTACTCAACTCCCTGTGTCAGTCTAGAGGCAGACTGCAGTGCAGGCTCCCTCACGTAGCTCTGATTGCCATGTCTGTGGGGGAGGAGTGGAGCCCCAGGGTCCTCTGTTTCTTCACTAGGTACATCTGATCTTGCCAAGTGGGTCACCCCATTTCATTCTCTTTTACTCTGGGTGCCTCCCATCACCTCTCTGTTGATTTCCAATACTCTCTTAGACCGTTGATCTGAAGATGACTCCCCACTCACCATTCTCAATCCTCTTCATGACAGCAGCATGCATGATTTGCCTCGAGTCCATCATGTTGGCCCTCACCGTCATGATTAAGTAAGTTTTGTTCCAGGATGCATGGCTGGTTCAGTATTTGAAAACCAATGTCTATAATCCACTATATTTACAGACTTTGGGAAATAGAATATTGATAGATGTATTTGTATTCTTAAATTCCAAGGTAAAATTCCTTAAGTCAGCTCAGCTGGGGGTAATTTGTTTCCCATTGATAGCCAGAGTACCTCAGTGATAAACCATTCATAAGTTTTGTCTGTTTTTCTCAAAGCACCCTTAGTCACAGGAAGGGTTTTAGAAGCAATTGGAGTTTCAATCTTTCTTGTCACATCCAAAAGGAGAGCTAGCTCTCTCTTAATTTAAGTTGTGACCATATCGCTTAATAGACATTTTTATACACTAGTATTTTCCTTTCAATAGAGCCAACAATTATTTGAAATGTTTCATATATGTGGTGTGATTAATTACATTTCTAATTTTATAATGTTAAATTGACTTATTTTACAGTCCAGACATTTACCACAGGTATGTCTCTTAGTCTGTTTAGTATTTGTATAAAGGCTGGGTAATTTGTAAAGAAAAAAGGATTTATTTGGCTCATGATTCTGATAGCTGGAAAGTTTAAGATTAGGCATCTGCATCTGGTGAGGGCCTCTGACTACTTCCACTCATGGCAGAAGGCAAAGAGAAGCTGACTTACACAGAGATCATATTACAAGAGAGGAGGAAATGGGCGGGGGTAGGTGTTAGGCTCTTTTTAACAACCAGCTCTAGTGGGAACTAGTAGGGTGAGAATTTACTCACCCCTGAGGGAGAACATTAATCTATGCATGAGGGATCTGCCCCCATCATCCAAACACCCACCATTATTTCCACCTCTAACACTGGAGATTAAATTTCAACATCAAATTTAGAGGGGACAAACTTTCAAATTAAAGCAGTAGTACATCATTTAAGTGTTTCACAGTAGTCCCACAAAATATTTTCCAATCCTTGAGATCATTATCTACATAATTTTGATTTTCATTTAATCAATTAGAATTCACAAACCCTTTGTTGTATACTACAGACACGGTAGAGAGATTTAAAAAGCTTAATATCGATACATGATATAATATCATTTATCATTCCTTTCTCCTAGAGATAACATTTCTAATGCCTACAGTTGTAGTTAGAAGCCTCTTTTTTCAGTAAATTGTGGATTCCATATGGTTCTGGAGATAACCATATCTCAGATATTATAATACTGGCTGTTGCCAGTTCAGGCTTCCAGGTATCATTAAAGTAGCACTCTTTTCAACTTTCTGCTGAACGATTCCTTCATAAACGAGGAAGTAAGGATGGAATCAAAAGATTCTTTGAGCTAAACGACAACGGTGACACAAGTTATCAAAATCTGTGGGACACAGACAAAGCAGTCCTGAGAGGAAAGTTTATCTCCTTAAACGCTTATATCCAAAAGTCAAAAAGGTCACACACAGACGACCTAATGAATCGACTCAAAGATCTGGAAAAAGAAGAACAGACTGACCCCAAACCCAGCAGAAGAAGGGAAATGATTAAGATCAAATCAGAGCTCAATGAAATTGGCAACAGGGAAACTATCCGGAAGATTAATAGAACCAAAAGTTGGTTCTTTGAAAAAGTGAACAAAATCAGCAGGTCTCTCACTAGATTAGCCAGAAATAGGAAAACAAAAGGACCCTAATAAGCTCAATCAATCAGATATGAAAAAGAAGATATTACAACTGATACCACGGAAATACAAAATATCATCTCTGAATACTATAAAAATTTTTATGCACATAAACTTGAAATGTGGAGGAAATAGACAAATTCCTGAAAGCACATAGCCTCACTAGTCTCAATTGGGAAGAAATAGAATCCCTGAATGAATCAATATCAAATCTCAAAATGGAATCAGTAATAAAAAACCTTCTTTAAAAAAAAAGTCCAAGACCAGCTGGTTTCACACTTGAGTTCTACCGGACCTTCAAAAAAGAACTGGTACCTATACTGCAGAAATTATTCCATAACATTGAGAAGGAAGGAATCCTCCCCAATTTGTTTTATGAAGTCAATATCACCTTGATACCAAAGCCAGGAAAGGACACAACAACAACAACAAAAAAAGAAAATTACAGGCCAACATCCCTTATAAATGTACATGCAAAAATTCCAATATAATCCTAGCAAACCAAATTCAGCTGCATATCAAAAAATAATCCTAAATAAATTTTGAGAGCACTTGTAACTTTACACAGCTTTTTTGATGAATTGCCCTCCCCTAGAGGGACCTACACGCTGAAGGCAATCTTGGTATCATGTTTATCAGAAATTAACATTGGCCTCATGGACTGAGTTGGGAAGTATTTCTTACTTTTGTATTTTTTGGAACAATCTGTGAAAAATTAGTATAAATTTTTCTTTAGATGTATGGTACAATTCATAGTAAAGTCATTTGAGCCTGGGATTTCTTTTTGGGTAGTTTTTGATTACTAATTCAGTCTCTTTATTTGTTATACATCTATTCAGATTGTCTGTGTCTTCTTGAGTAAACTTTAGTAGTTGTGTGTGTTTTAGAATATGAACATTTCTCCTAAATTCTCTAATTTATTACAGTACTATATTCATAGTATTCATTTATAATAATTTTTTATTTCTATGAGATTGATATTAATGTTGCCTCTTTAATTTCTAATTCTAGTAACTCGAGTCTTCTCTCTCTCTCCCTTTTTGGTCAGTGTTATTAAAGTTTTGTCAATTTCCTTAATCTTTTCAAAGAATCAACTGTTGGTTTTTACCATTTTTATATTGTTTTTCTATTCTCTATTTTGTTAATTTCCATTCTGTATTCATTATTTCCTATATTCTGTTTCCTTTAGGTATATTTTACTCTTCTTTTCTATTGTTTCTATGTGGAAGGTTAGATTACTGATTTGAGATTTTCTTTAAAAAATACAAACAAACACTGAGGGACTTTGTAAAGAGCAGACCTGCCCTGCAGGAAATACTCAGAACTTCATTATACATGAATCAGCACAATAGTCACACACCAGAGCACAACCAGCCAAAATGTAAAGCTCAGAGCTCATATAAAACAATAGTATAAGAGGTAAAACAAAGCAATCATGCACTACCCAACAGGATGAACAGAACAACATCCCACATAACAATTCTATCAATCAATGTGAATAGTTTGAATTCCCCACTCAAGAGACATAGGCTGGCTGAATGGGTAAAAAAATACAAGCGAAGTATCTGCTGTCTTCAGGAAACACATATAACCCCCAAGGACTCATACAGACTCAAAGGGTTTGGAAAAAATATTCCATGCAAATGGAAACCAAAAGAAAGCAGATGTAGCCATTCTCATATCAGTTAAAATTGACTTAAAAGCAACAATAGTAAAGAAAAACAAAAATGGTCATTATATAATAGTAAAGGGAGCAATTCAACAAGAAGACATAACAATCCTAAGTATTTGTGTACCTTACACATGAGCAGGCAGATTTAGAAACAAATCCTACTAGATCTAAGCAAAGAGATAAACAACAGCATCATAATTGCTGGAGACTTCAACACCATGTTCACAGAACTGGACAGATGAAAATAGGCATAGATGGGATTTATCTCAAAATTATAAAAGCCATATACAACAAAACCACAGCCAACATCATACTGAATGGGGAAAAATTTGAAAGCATTCCTGCTTAGAACTGGCACCAGACAAAGATGCCCACTGTCACCACTTCTATTCAACATAGTGCTGGAAGTCCTAGCCAGAGACAATCAGACAAGAGAAAGAAATAAAGGGTATTCAAATCAGGAAAGAAAGGGTCAAAGTATTATTTTTTGCTGATGATATGATCTTATATCTAGAAAGCCCCAGAGAATCCAGTAAGAGCCTCCTGAAATTGATGAATAAATTCATCAAAGTCTCAGGTTACAAAATCAATGCACACAAATCAGTAGCATTCCTAGACACTAATAACAGTCAAACTGAGAGTCAAATCAAAGACTCAACACCATTCGGTATTTGCTACAAAGAAAATAAAATACCTAGGAATATACTTAATCAAGGAGCTGAAAAATTTCTACAAAGAGAACTGTGAAATACTGAGCAAAGAAATTGCAGATGATATGAACAAGTGGAAAAACATATTGTGCTCTTGGATTGGTATAATCAACATTGTTAAAATGTCCATACTACCCAAAGTGATTTACAAATTCAATGTAATCTCCATCAAAATACCAACATCATATTTCACAGATCTGGAAAAAACAATTCTGTGCTTCACTGAGAACCACAAAAGAGCCTGAATAGCCACAGCTGTCTTAAGCAAAAGGAACAAATTGGAAGGCATCGCATTACCAGACTGCAACCTATACTACAAGGCTGTGGTGATCAAAACAGCATGGTATGGGTACAAAAATAGAGATAATGACCAGTGGAACAGAAACGTAAATCCCAGATATAAAACTGTCCACATAGAGCCAACTGATTTTTCACAAAGTAGACAACCGTATATACTGGGGAAAAGAATCTCTGTTCAGTAAATGGTAAAATTGGATAGCCATATGCAGAAGTATGAAACAGGATCCATATCTCTCACCACTCACAAAATTAACTCGAGATGGATAAAGGACTTAAATATAAGGCATGAAACCATAAGAATTCTAAAAGAAGATATTGGGAAAACTCTTCTACATATGGGCCTATGCAAAGTATTTATGAAGAAGTCCCCAATGGCAATCACAACAACAATAAAAATAAATAAATGGGACTTGATTAAATTAAAAAGCTTTTTCACAGCCAGGTAAATAATCAACAGAGCAAATAGACAATCTACAGAATGGGAGAAAATATTCACAAGCTATACAACCAATAAAGGACTAATGACCAGAATCTACAAAGAAATCAAGCAAATCAGCAAGAAAAGATCAAACAACCCCATTAAAAAGTGGGCAAAAGACATGAATACAATATTTTCAAAAGAAGACAGATGAATGGCCAATAAACAAATGAGAAAATGCTCTACATCTCTAATCATCAGGGAAATGCAAATTAACACCACAATGAGATATCACCTTACTAATTTTAGAATGGATTTTATCAAAAAGTCCAAAACAATGGATGCTGGTGTGGATGCAGAGAGAAAGGAAAGATTGTACACTGTTGGTGAGACTGCAAATTAGTACAACCTCTATGGAAAATAGTATGGAGATTCCTTAAAGAACTGAAAGTACACTTACCATTTGATCCAGCAATCCCACTACTGGGTATTTACCCAAAGGAAAATAAATCATTTTATCAAAAAGACACCTGCACATGAATGTTTACTGCAGCACAATTCATAATTGCAGAGATGTGGAATCTACCCCAATGCCCATCAATACATGAGAGGATTAACAAACTGTGGTATATGTATACCATGCAATACTACTCAGCCATGAAGATGACTTAATACCTTTTGCAAAAATTTGGATGGAATTGGAGATTATTATCCTAAATGAAGTATCTAAAGAATGGAAAAACAAACACTACATGTACTCACTGCTAAATTGGAACTAACCAACAAGCACACATGTGCATAGAGGGAAGTAAAACTCAAGCAGGTGGAGGGAGGAACAGGGGATGGGCAAAAACCTGTCTAATGGGTACAATGAACACTTTCTGAGTGATGGGCACAATTTTATCCCTGACTCAAGCATTACAAAAATGATCCATGTAACCAAAAACATTTGTACCTCCGTAATACTTTGAAATAAAAAAAAGATATCCAGCATCTCAAGCTCAACAGCACATTGGAGAAGACCTTGTACTTTTCCTTAATTAAAAGTCTGTTTACTCTCTCATAAGGTAGACATTTAAATTAAAACAGAACAAAACACACACACACACATGCACACACATTCACATATACAACAAATTAGCTAAGTCAGATCCTATTATACCACATTAACCTTTTGTGTTAGGAGATGATAAAGGAAATATTTTAACTACAATAATCAATTGTATAATTATTATTAATTTCAGAATTTATTGATTGTCTGGTATGTTGAAGGTACTGAACTCCTCACCATAGGACAATAGTTAAAGAGTATATTAAAAGTTATAATTTAGAAAATGACAATATACAGCCTTAAAAAAAACTAAAGCATTTTGAAAAGTAAAAGACAAATGATCAAGTTCTCCTGATTAAGAAAACCACAGTTCTTTCCTTTTTTCTTTCCCTCTTCCCTTCCTCCCTCATCCTCTCTGTCTCTCTTCTCAGTGTACATTATTAAAATAGTTAAGTCATAATTTTATGGGTTAGGGCAAAAATTAGAAAATAATTCAGAACCATTATTCTCAAATCCCTAGGGGTAAAAGAAAAAAACTAAATCAAACTCCTATTAAAAAATTAATTGCAGTTATTCTTGGGAATCATTCTTTCTTTCATTCATTCATAATTCAGCAGTGTATTTTTCTTAATGGGAACTCTTAAGTGCCAATTTACAACAAAATCTTCCTAAATTATATGAATCTTTTCTAAATCATTATTAGTTAGACTATGTTTCAAATTACTTGATATCACATTTCTAAGAATTTACCATTTGATTTCATATTAAATGTATTTATTTTTCTATTTCTGTCTTAGTCTGTTCAGGCTGTTTCAACCAAATACCATAAACCAGGTACCTTGGACAACAGAAATTTTTTTCTCATAGTTCTAGAGACTCGGAGGTCCAAAGGCCTATTTTATAAGGGCACTAATCCAAGCACATAGGCTCTGCCCTCATGATTTAATCTATTCCCCAAAATCCCCACCTCTTAATACTATTCTCTCAAATAGTTTGAGGGGAATTAGCATTAATTCTTTAAGTATTTCGTAGAATTCAGCAGTGAAGCCATCAGGTCCTGAGCTTTTCTTTGATGGAAGATGTTTTACTACTGATTCATTTTCCTTACTCATTATTGGTATGGTCAGACTTTCTGTTTCTTCATAATTTAATCTTGGTAGGTTGTATGTATTCAGGAATTTGCCCATTTCTTCTATGTTATCAAATTTGTTGGCACAAACATGGAGAAAGGGGAACATCTGGTGGTGGGGCATTTAACAATGTTTAATAGTATAAACACTATTGGTAAGAATGTAAATTAGCAGTCAGTACGTACAGCTATTATGGAAAACAGTATGAAGGTTCCTCAAAAAATAAAAAAATAGAACTACCATATGATCCAGCAATCTGACTATTGGGTATATAGGGATGAAATGAAATGGAATTAGTACATTGAAGAGGTATCTGCACTCCCATGTTTATTGCAGCACTATTTACAATAGCCAAGATATGGAATCAACCTACCTGTCCAACAATGGATGAATGGATTAAAAATGCACAATGGAATACTATTCGGCCATAAAAGATAATGGAATCCTATCATTTGCCACAACATGGATGAATGTGGAGGATATAATGTTAAGTAAAATATGCCAGACACAGAAGACAAATGCCACATGGTCCCACTCATATGTAGAAGCTAAAAATAAAAGTTGATGTCATAGAAGCAGAGAGTAGAACAACTGGTTACCAGAGACTAGGGGAGTGGAGGATGGGGAGAGAGGTTGGTCAATGGAGATAAAGTTACAATTAGATAGGAGGAATAAGTCCTGGTGTTCTATTGCACAGTAGGGTGACTATGGCTAGCAGTAAGGTATTGTGTAATACAAAATGGCTGGAAAAGAGGCTTTTAAATGTTCTTACCAAAAGAAATGATAAATGCATGAAGTGATGGACACACTAACTATGCTGATTTGATCATGATAAAATATATATATATATCAAAATGTCAAATATAATGGATTCTGAAGTCATCATTATTTAAAATACAATGTATTTGGCAAAACTAAAACCGTTGATTTTTTTTTTTAATGGAGTACATGTAAGGTTGTATTGAAACATCAAAAAAGCTAATCCAATATGAAGAAGCAAAATAATTCACATCACTTTCCGTCTCTCAGTGGCTGACTAAATCTGTTCTCTAATCACCATATTTTGATCTAAGTGTCCTTGGGGGAGATTGATTGATCTATTTATTTATCTATCATCCTCCATCTTCCAATGTCACTTTCCAAACACAATTAGAATTCACACTATTTCTAAGTATTATACTGGATTTTTACATCCATTGCTCAAGCTACAGGAAAGACCTTCCACACAAATAATTTGCTAGAATAAAACTGGGTGCAAGGGAAATTCAATACAGGCTTGTTTTCTGGTAGCCTTAGCATTTTTGATGCATTGACAGTATAAAAGTGTTCATTCATTTGGACTTAACTTCTGTTTGTTGCTTAGGCCATTAGACATGTTATATTTCCTTAGAAAATGTTAACATTAAGTTGTCCCTGATGGAATATTTTAGTGTGAGGGAGAAATGTCAAGCTTAGAATTATGAAGAGATTTGTTCTCTGTGGATTTCTGGACTGTAAATAATCAGCCATCTCCAGCATCAAGTTATTACTCAAAAGGTAAGGTTTCTCTCTCCACACTTACAAATTTAGCATAACTTTAATTTCTTTCATTTAACACTTAGATCTATACTTCAGAGAATTTTAAGAATGTGTGGTTAACTTATTATGCCTATATTAATGCAGTTCTACAAATGAAGCCTTATTAAGAGCAAGCTAAGAACTCTAGGGAATACAAACAAGATGTAACCCTTGCCCTCAAAGAGCCCATAGCTTAGTCGAGGAGATATATAAAAAAATAAATATAACAAAAGGCAGAATGATAATGCTGCTAATAAAGACTTTTGTTTTTAGAAAGGTCTACACAGTTATCAAAGCCCTTTACACATATAACTTTCTTTGACCTGTACAAGAAATACTGGAGGTTGACCAGAAAGACTGATTCATCCCTAGTCTAGAAATGAGGAAAATGAGAATCACAACATTAAGAGGAGGGTCCACATTCATAAGTGTAGTGCCAACAATGCTAAAAGGCTGGCTGACTTTTCCATTGGCACCATACTGATTATGTTCTTTTAAAATGAGTAAATGGGAGGCCATTAGACTGAGGTGGCCGTAAAACCCTGGGTTCCTGTGTCAGCAAACTGAAACCTAACTCAGCTCATTTTCTGTTAATTGGCTAATGTAAAAGAAAATGGAACTGAAACTCAGCTAATCACAGGTGGCCAACTGGGCATTGGTTATATTGTCTTGAACTTCCTATCAGGATAGTTCAAATAAGGCAATTGATCAAACTTCAGCCAATCAAATAATCTCTTAGCTTTGCTTCCACATTCACCCTATAAGAGCTTTCTCTTCAACCACCTGTGGCAGAGCTCTAACAGCTTGCAGGTTGCATTGCCTGATTCATAAATCGCTGCTTGCTCAAATAAACTCTTTAAAAATTTAATGTGCTTTGGTTTATCTTTTAATACTTTTATTTTATTTATTCTTTCCTATGTGTTTTGAAATTTTGTTGACATCTCTCATCTGACTTTTCTAGTTCTTTGTTCTTGTGGATTTATATTCTTTTAATTCCTCCAGCATCATTTTGGTGGGGTTTGGGGAAGTAGCAGATGTAAACCTATGGAACTTCTTTAGGAACTAATGTGGGAAAAAATTGTTTCCAGCTATAAGCTCTGGAATGCCTCATAGAGGAGACCAAATTTGACATGGGCCTTTAAAAATGAGTAAGGAGTGAGCCACTGAGCTGGAAGGGATACCCAAGAGGCGGCAGTGGAATGGGCAAGGCCGTGGTCTGAACATTTGTGTTCTTTATGGATGTTTGTGCATCTGAATTGGGGCATTTATAAAAGAGCCTGAGGAAACTTGTTTGCACCTTCTACCATGTGAGGACACGGTGAGAAGCCACCGTCTGTGAGGAAGTGGGGACTCACTAGACACTGAATCTGCCAGAACCTTGATCTCGGACTTCCCAACTTCCAGGACTCTGAGAAATAAACTTTGGTTGTTTATAAGCTACCTAGTCTATGGCCTTTAGTATAGCAGCCTGAATGGATGAAGACAGGAGACTTTTAAACCCATATGATAAGCTACATTAATATTGTAGAGATCAATGTCTTTCTTTTTTTCAGAGTTGAAACTCAATAAGCAGTCAAATGCTTTAAAGTATACAAGTTCTTTTAAATTAAAAAAAATCTTTCAAAACACAGAGACAAGATCATTTTGTTAAAGACATAACTTTGAGACTTTCAGCCAGAGCAGGTTTTCAAAGTGAGAATTATAAAGCTGCATTGGAGAGATGACAATATTTACATAACTGAAAGGCTTCAGCTAAGCAATGTGGATGGAGGGCCAAACAAAAATTTCGTCTAACAACTGCTAACAACTCTCCAGGCCAACATCATCTTTGGGGCCAAATAGGTAGATAAAATTCAAGTCAAATGGAATTTATTCAACTGGAGGAAGAACTTGCAGTACAGTTGCTTGCACTCACACCAAAGATTTGGTCCTGCTTTGTAGAGATTATAGAGTGTGCTTCTGAATGCTGAGTGCTTAGTTTATTAATCTGATGCATGCATAAGAGACAATGTAAAGCGTTTTATTTGATACCTAGGAATATATTTGTCTAAAGAGATGAGAACTATGAAACATTGAGGAAGGAAATTGCAAGGGACGTAAACAGATGGAAAACCATATCATGCTCATGGATCAGCAGAATCAACATTGTTAAAAATGTCTATACTACCTAAAGTAATCTACTGATTCAATGCAATCCCTATTAAAATACCAACATCATTTTCCGTAGATCTAGAAAAACTAATTCTATGCTTCATATGGAACCAGAGAAGACCTCATATAGCCAAAGCAAACTTAAGCAAAAATAACAAATTGGGAGGCATCAATTTACCAGACTTCAAGCTATACTACAAGGCTATAGTAAACAAAACAGCATGGTACTGGCACAGAAACAGAGATATACACCAATGGATCAGAATTGAGAACCCAGATATAAAAACATCCTCATATCGCCATCTGATCTTTGACAAACCAGACAAAAACATACACTGGGGAAAAGAATCCTTATTCAATAATCAGTGCTGGGAAAACTGGATAGCCACATGTAGAAGACTGAATCAGGATCCACACCTTTCATCTCTCACAAAAATCAACTCATTATGGATGACAGACTTAAACCTAAGGCATGAAACCATAAGAATTCTAGAAGAAAATGTTGGAAAAACTCTTACAGATATTGGCCTAGGCAAAGAATTTATGAAGAAGATCTCAAAAGCAATCGCAGCAACAACAAAAATAAATAAATGGGACCTGACCAAATTAAAAAGCTTCTGCACAGCCAAGAAAACTATCAGCAGAGCAAATAGACAACCTATAGAATCAGAGAAAATATTTGCATGCTATACATCTGATAAAGAGCTGATAACTAGAATATATATAGAACTCAGGAAAATCACCAAGAAAAAAAAATCAAACAAACAACCCCATTAAAAAGTACACAAAGGACATGAACAGAAACTTTTCAAAAGAAGACAGACCAATGGCTAACAAACATATTTAAAAAATGGTCAACATCTTTAATCATCAGGGAAATTCAAATAAAAACCGCAGTGAGATATCACTTAACTCCAGTAAGAATGACTTTTATCAAAAAGTCCCAAAACAACAATTGTTGGCATGAATGCAGAGAGATGGGAACACTCAAGCACTGCTGGTGGGACTGCAAACTAGTATAAGCTCTATGGAAATTAATATGGAGATACCTCAAAGAACTCAAAGCAGAATTACCATTTGATCCAGCAATCCCACTACTGGGTATTTAACCAAAGGAAAAAAAGACATTCTATAAAAAAGACATCTGCATTTGGATGTTCATAGCACAATTCACAATTGCAAAGATGTGGAAACAACCCAAGTGCCCATCAATACATGAGTGGATTAATAAAATGTGGTATATGTATACCATAGAGTACTACTCAGCCACAAGAAGCAATGGTGAGCTAACACATCTTGTATTATCCTGGATGGAGCTGGAGCCCATTCTTCTAAGTGAAATGTCACAAGAATGCAAAAACAAGCACCACACGTACTTACCATTAAATCGGTACTAATTGATCAATACTTAATGTGCACGTATAGAAGTAATATCCATAAGGTGTCGGGCAAGTGGCAGGGGGAAGTGGGGATGAGTAAATTCACACCTGATGGACATGGTACACGATGTCTGGGGGGTTGGGCATGCTTGTAGCTCTGACTTGGATGGTGCAAAGGCAATATATGTAAACAAAGTGTTTGTACCCCCATAAAAAAAGGGTACCAAAACCTTAAAAAAAAAATAAAAAGAACTTATGGTTTTCCCTGTCCCACCACAACAAAAACAAAAACCCTGAGAAAACACTGACAGTGAAGGTTCCATGAGATGGAGCATGGAGCTCCACGGAGGGGTCTGTGCTGCAGTCAGCCTGGGAAGCCGCAGCGTCCAGGGTGGTTGGACCACAGGGCAGAATTTTCCTGTCATCGAAGGCTAGCCATTGTCACCAAGGATGAAAAACACACAAAGTGATGACGCTCTCCTAACAGCCTTAAAAAGAGCCAAATTGCTTTGAATAATTAAAAATAAGAGACTATTCCCATCTGTTTAAAAAGTAAAGTCATTGATATATTTCTCAAGGTAATCATCTGATTCACAAAATAAGCAAAATTTTTAAAAAAGAAAAGACATTTTAACGAGGCAATAACTCACAATGCAGAATTATTCTAAATTATTATTCCTATTAATAGATAATACTAAATTTTATTGTGTGCCAAGCATTATGCTAAGGATTCAAACTGAGTTATTTCATTAAATCATCCCACCAGCTCAAAGGAAGAATTACTAATACTATCTCTACGTCACAAAGACAGGAACAACCTGCCTAAAGTCACACAGGCGCTGCCTTGTGGTGGGAGAATGGGTGCTAACTCTGGAGGCAGAGCTGAGATGCCCATACGCTGCTTCCTTACGTCCCGTTTGGATTTATCTTTTGTAAGATCCTTTCAAACCCCAGCATGGCCAAAATACATACCTCTAAAAACTATAGGCACAATAGAAACAGCAAATATTTGATAAATACTGTTGGTTGATTGACTCATTTATTTATTCAATGAACGTATACATATATTTAAAAACACATATACATTCTTATATATATAGTAATGTATAATTAGGGAAAATATATATAATTTAAGAACCTCTATGTGCCAGGCACTGTGTGGAATGCTGGGGATATAACAGTGAACACGAGAGAAAACATACAAAACAACCAACAGTGTCACGTCGCTTGATAATGAGCACCGTAACAAACAATGCAGGGAGGGTGAATGACCAAGGAGGTGACAGGGCCAGGGTGGTCCCAGGAAGGCGATGAGGATTCAGCCGGAACGAAGTCTGGGCTGTCAGCTCTGCAAACTGCCCGGGAAAGATGACAGCAGGTGGGGCGAGCTGTGCTGTGGCACCCACAGCAGATGAAAGGTGCTTGTTGGAAAAGAGGTCCGTCCACACGGCCAGAGGTTGTGGCGTGGGGCGGGCAGTCACACAGCTGTCACCAAGGTAGAGAGGAGTCATCCAGATCACACATGGGGTCTTCTAGACTAGGTGTGAATTTCATTCTAACCATAGAGTGCAGCCACTGGAGCATTTTGAGAGGAGGGAGAGGGCCTGATTTTCAGTTTAAAACCATTGATACCCTAGAACGGGAGCTTAAGGTCATGTTCTCATGTCTAAAACCACCCAAATACAGTTGCTACTGTGGTTTTTGTCTGCTTTTACAACTCAGTTAGGCCCATGACTAATTGAGTACATAAAATTTATTAATTAAGACTGTTAATAAAGGCGTGATGGCAAGATGGTCGACGTAACCAGAAGGCGAAGAAATAACGCTAGGCCGTGTGTGCTCGCGGGAGGCGAGCTCCGGCTTCACCCAAAACAGGTGGGGCTCAAGCTTATTTCTCTCTCACATTACAGACAATTCTTTTCATTGTGCTGTGCTTTACTGAGCGTTGCAGGTGCTCCATATTTTTACAAATTGAAGGTTTGTGGCAACCCTGCACCCAGCAAGTCTATCAGTGCCATTTTCCCGACAGCATGTGCTCACTTTGAGTCTGTGTCAGATTTTGCTAATTCTCAAAATATTTCAAAGTTTTTCATTTTTGTTACATCTGCTATGGTGACCTGTGACGAGTGATCTGTGATGTTACTATTGTAATTGTTTGGGGGCACTATAAAAGAGGAAACTTAATTGACACATTTGTATTCTGACTGCTCCATTGACCAGCCATTTCCCTTCTCTCTCCCTCTCCTCGGGCCTCCCTATCCACTGAGACACAACAATATTGAAATTAGGCCAATTAGTGACCCTGCAGTGGCCTCTAAGAGTTCAAGTGAAAGGAAAAGCACACGTCTCTCACTTGAAATCACAAGCTAGAAATGATTAATTTCAGTGAGGAAGATATGTCTAAAGCCGAGACAGGCTGCAAACTAGGCCTCTTGTGTCGAACAGTTACCTAGGTTGTGAATGTAAAGAAAAAGTTCTTGAAGAAAATCATAAGTGCTGCTCCAGTACCACATGAATGATAAGAAAGCATAACAGCCTTATTGCTGATATGGAGAAAGTTTTAGTGGTCTGGAGAGAGGATCAAACCAGCTCCAACATTCCCTTAAGCCAAAACAATCCAGAGCAAGGCCCTAAGTCTCTTTAATTCTATGAAGGCTGAGGGAGGTGAGGAAGCTGCAGAAGAAAAATTTGAAGTGAGCAGAGATTTGTTCACAAGGTTTAAGAAAAGAACCGATTTCTATAACGTAAAAGTGCTAGGTGAAGCAGTAAGTACTAATGTAGAAGCTGCGGCAAGTTATCCTGAAGATCATTGATGAAGGCGGCTACACTAAACAACATATTTGCAATATAGACAAAAGACTTCCATTGAAAGAACATGCCATCTATGACTTTCATAGCTAGAGGGGGAAAGCTTTGGCTTTAAAGCTTCAAAGGACAGGCTGACTCTTTTGTTAGGGGCTAAAGCAGCTTGGTGATTTTAAGTTGAAGCCAATATATGAAAATCCCAGAGACCTTAAGAATTATGCTAAATCCACTCTGCATGGGCTCCATGAATGGAACAACAAACCCTGGATGACAGCACATCTGTTCATAGTGTGCCTTACTGAATATTTTAAGCCCACTGTTGAGACCTTCTGCTCAGGAAAACAGATTAAAATATTAGTGCTCATTGATAATGCATGTGGTCAGTCAAGAGCTCTGTACAAGGACATTAATATTGTCATGCTTGCTAACACAACATCCATTCTGCAGCCCAGGGATCAAGGAGTAATTTCAATTTTGAAGTCTTATTAAGAAATAGGCCAGGGGTGGTGGCCTATATTTTGTATAGCAATAGCTACCATAGATAGTGATTCCCCTGATGGATCTGCACAGTATAAATTAAAAACTTTCTGGAAAGGATTTACTAGTCCAGATGCCATCAAGAACATTCATGATTCATGGGAGGAAGTCAAAATATCAACATTAACAGGAGTTTGGAAGAAGTTGATTCCAACGGGAAGTAATTGCACATGGGTGGAAATAACAAGAGAAAGAGAATTAGAAGTAGAGCCCGAAAATGGAAATGAATTTCTGCAATCTCATAATAAAATTTTAATGGATGAGTAGTTGCTTCTTAGGGATGAGCAAAGGAAATGATTTTTTGAGATGGAATCTACTCCTGGTGAAGATGCTGTGAACATTGCTGAAATGATAATAAGGGATTTAGAATGTTACATAAACTTAGTTGATTAAGTCACAGCTTTGAAATGGTTTTAGAGGATTGATTCCAATTTTGAAAGAAGTTTTACTGTTGGTAAAATGCTATCAAACAGCATTGCATGGTACAGAGAAATCTTCTGTGAAAGGAAAAGTCAATCAATGCAGCAAACTTCACTGTTGTCTTATTTTAAGAAACTGCCACAGCCACCCCAGCTTTCAGCAACCACCACCCTGATCAGTCAGCAGCCATCGACATCGAGGCAAGATCCTCCACCGGCAAAAAGATTATGACTTGGTTTTTTGTGATATTCACTTCATTGTGGTGGTCTGGCACTGAACCTACAATCTCTCTCAGGTGTGCCTGTGTTAGCTTTTTATTGTTGCTGTAATAAATCACCACAAAACCCAGCTTACAGCATTATCCATTTGTTATCTCACACCTTCTGTGGGTCACCAATGTGCGTATAGGGTAGCTCAGCTTCTTCTCTGCTCAGAGTCCTGAGGGCCAGGGCCAACGTCCCACATTCCTCTGTGGAGGCTCTGGAGAACAGACCACTTTCAAGCTCTTTCACATTGTAGGCAGATTTCAATTCCCTGGAGTTGTAGGACCGAGGTACCTTCTCCCTCTAGCTGTTGGCTTGGGTCATTCCAGCCGCTAGGTGTGCCGGTATCCTCTGGTTTATGGCCCATTCCTAGCCAGGCGTGGCCAATCGAAGACTTCTCCTGCTTCCCCTCTGTTCCATCATGCTCCTCTGGCTTCCTCTTTGGTCATGTCTCTCTGGCTCCATGGAGAGATGTCTCTCACGTGAGGTCTCCAGTGACTAGACGGGGCCCACCTGGCTGATGCAGCGTACTCTCCCTATTCGAAGGTCTGTACCCTTTGTAGCAGTAGCTGCGTTAGTGTTTGACTGAATATTCAGTGGACAGAATCTTGGCAGAACCTCTTTACAATTCTTCCCACCACACTCAATACTTATACTGATGGAAACACGACTTTAGAAATTAAAAAAATAATAAAACCAATTCACTGTGGGCTCTGTTATGTGACTCAACAAGAAACAAATTTGAAAGAAATGGAGTTTAAGGAAAGCTAGGAAAGGTTTTAAAACAGCTTTTAGCATGAAAACCCTTGTATTCATAGTCACATGCACAAATGTATGCCATCGTAAAATATTTCTTTCCTTAAGACATAACTAAATGAAAAGGAATATGGTAATGTCTACTTAGCGGTACACCACCAGATTCCAATCTCAACTACGTTTAGACTGTATTTCTAAATATTCCTGGTATTTTAGATGTCTGAGACTTTTTTTTAGGTATTTAATACAGATATTTAAATAACTGATATTTCTTCACATATGTGTATATAAACTAAGTTATTAAAAACACATGTGCCACATGTACAACATCAGAGAACAATGTCGCAGGTGTTAAAATAGAGTGGGAATGTCTAGTTTTATAAAAACAAATCTATTTGGTGTCACTAGCAGGTGAAATTCTAACACCTGGCAAAAATGCAATGACATGTACACATATTCAAACAAAATCCTCACTTAATATCGCTTTCCCTCCCCCCACCCTTAATCAGTCCCGAGAGCCAGGCTGCAGCAGGCACTCTGTCTATGCGGAGGCGGGGGTCCAGCTGACCGTGGGGTATTTCTTCCTTCCAGCCCCCTGGGCAACAATGGAAGCTTCTTATTTTTATTTTTGGGGAAGGAAGACAGAGAGAGAAATAACTGAGTAAAACTGTATATTTCTATGAGAAGCTGAAGTCCAATTAGGTTCTCAAGAAGAACGAAGACGCAAAAGTACATATTTCTTTTAATGAGATAATCAGCATATGCAGAGAGGGGAGTCTTTGAACAGTTGGTTGCATTTTGGGTTATTTTATGGCTTATGGCCCCTTCTGCCACTTTTCTGCTGTCCCCTAACCCTCCCCCTCCCCTCACACTTTAAAAGTAACCCCAAAGCCCATTATTAAGGTAAAATGAACAATTGGTAGCAATTTAGAGAGATGAAAAATATTTTTATTTCAGTGAGTTTTAAATTCCTGATTTAGGAGACTATCCAGGGTATAATTTATTGTTAATAATTTCATATACATTCTCCTAAAACTGAGCTCCAAATTTTAGTTAGAAGAAAACAGTAGAGTGAGTTGTCAGGATACCTGAGTGACCACCAAATTACCAATGTGTCCAAGTGTACGAATACGGCAGCCAACCTGGCAAACAGAAGCCAGCCAAAGGGTGTGGTAGCCACGTGGGACAGCCCAGGACCTTCCTTGGCCCCATGCCTCACTCTCCTCCAGTAAAGGGGCCCCCATGATGCAGCCACGGCAGTGAGACAGAGCAGAGGTCTGCGGTGGGTTTCTGAGAAAGCTTTTGCCCTCCTGAGAGAGGGGCCATCTCTGCATGGAGGGTGAGCCGATGGCTGGAGTGGTCACAGCTTTGCTCTGTCTACGAAGCAAAGGCGGGGAGAACTGCAGAGGCAGCAGCCCTGGTACAGTATCATGGACCAATGCCAGGGACCGTTTACCCCTGGCCTTTTCGTTGTATGACAAAGTCATCCTCTACTGTGTAAGCATCTGTAGGTGGGTTTTCTGCCGCCACCAGCTCTCAGGGAAATGCACAGATCTCCTCAGGGCTCCTCTGGCTGCTGCGTCTTTCTCTTTCTCGCTGCTTCTCTCTCCAGATCCCTCCTTGCTATTGCCCTGCTTTGATGTGCCCACTTTCATGCACTGCTGGTCTCTCCTGTGGCTTGTAGCTTGTCTGGACTCCCTTGTTGCTCGGCTCCCCCGACATATGGCTCTGTGGGCTCCTTTGATTTGGTGGCCTTTGCAGCTTGGAGTAAAAGGGACACTGGGAAAGCGACACAACGGGATTGTCCTGGCTCTCCCCTCAAGGGGAGGGCTGGACTGGTCCTGTCCCTTTCAAACTTTAAACTAATATCAGGACTCTTGAAGGGGAAATTAGTGCATGAAAAGAATGTCCCCAGTGATGTGCACACCCCTCTTTTTCATGTGTTCTTTTCATACCCAAAAATATTTTTAGTCCTTCATCGGCAAATCAAGAAAATGCTGATGAGAATAAAATGTACTTGCACCGTTATTAACAATCGATGTTTCCCCACACCTTTGAAATATGTTCGTTAAGCTTTTAGAATAAATTACTGTAAGACCAGCATTTCTGTTTAAGGGGAAAGGAACTTGCATGTTGCGTAGTTACTGCAGCGTTTTCAAGGAGGAACGTAATTACAAACTTCAGCATAGTGGGTCTGTGATATTTGTATATTTTTCTTATTTTTTTTTAGCTATGTTTTCATTATAACCAACTAGGGGGGTTGAACAAACTACAGTGGTTTTGAGGTGCAAACATGCTTTATGTATGGGATGGCATGAAGTGGAAGGTTGGATTAAAATCTTAGGAAACTGGTGCAAGAACTGCCAAGAGAAAGCTGTGGCCTTGGTCTTTTTGTTAAATCAGTAGACTCTTTAATCTATTAGCAAATGTTTCAACTTATTCACAAATAAATTGCAACAAAGGAAAAAGACTGTGAGAAAGTAAAATCCAAGGCTCCCCTAAATCCAACCAAAATGTGCTGGTAGCTCTAGTGTATGGAATACCACACAGGGCACGTTACCTCTCCACATCCACGATTAAGCTTGGAATTATATATGAACACAAGAACTAATCTGTATTCACGATAATCTGCTAAATTAATGTTACTTTGGTTTCACTACACATGTTCTAGCAAATTGCAACATATATTTTTTCGTATTGGTATGTGAAGTATTTGGTGGGGAACATTATTTTAGATCCTGTGCTTGTTAATTCCCTGAGCACAGCTCCCATTTTTCAACTGCTGCTTTAAAAAAAGAAGTAACTTGGTTTGAGAATCCTTTCCCTCTCCTGACCCTGTCGCCCCAGGATGTGAACAACTTCAGTGAGAAATGCACAGGGGAAGTACTATGTGCTTTGCCTGGAAAGCCACAGAAATCTTTGAACGTAACTGACCCTCTTTCAGGGTAAAAAAGTAAGTCCAATTTTTTTTTGCTTGTCCATTTTTTTCCAGCTCTTCCTTTTCTCTGTCATTTTCCTTTTCCAGCAAAAATACTAAAAAATTACACTGAAGGTTTATTCTCAGCTTTATGTTCAAACCCACCTTCAAACTATACATCAATACTAAACTAATTGTGCATAAAACTTAAATTCTTTGCACTGCCACATAAAAATGTAAAATGCTTCAGTGTATGATGTTTAACACAGAGCTCAATCCAATAAGGGATGCCCAAGACAGCTCGTTCAGATGCAGTTCTCTCTCGCTCCCAAACTGCTTTCTTTCACAACACTGCTTTTATTATGCAAATGTATAAATCTAATTTTAATCCAAAAGACCATCTAGAAGATTAAAACTGTGCTCATGTCTTACTTTCACTAAGTGTAATTAAAGATATTAATTTTTTTTCACTGAAGAAACGATTTCAGCTGCCAGCAAGAGCCCTTCATCACTCTCTGTCTATGGCTCAAGCAACCACGGTGGACATCGTGGAGCTGCCATGTTGACGTCACGCTGGACTTCGTTCTTGAGTGGTCCTGGTTTAGCAGAAGTGACAGCAAAACGAGACAAGGAGAGCAGCAGTTTTCAGCAGAGGGCAGCAGAAGTTTTTCACGTGGTAGAGAGAAAAAGTCCCAGCAGAGTGTGAAGTGGTTCTAAATGCCCCAGGTCTGAAAGGTTGGTTTGTTAACCACAGAAAGGCTGAAGATCTGCAAGGTAACAGGGAAACAGATTGCCTGGTCTTGCAAGGACATATGGTTGCTAGCACGGGAATTTCTGGCAAGTCTGTAAAGCAAACCTTTACAAAAACTTCATTAAAAAAAAAAAAAAAAAAGTGACAAATTCTGAATGCCCAGAGTCGCCAAGGGACTACAGGGAAACTAACTTGCTAAGCCGATCTTTTTACCCCTTACTTTCCTTTACTGTTCTATATTCAAGGTGATGGTAGTTAAATCAGAAGTTTTTCTTACTTTTTTCCGGAGGTCTACAGATGTTTGCTAGATCATAAACTTCTCAGATTATAAAATCTGTAAGAACGATATCTATTTATAGAATAGTAGCTAACATTTATAGAGTTTTTACCAGGTACCCGTTCAAGCTCTTTGTACAGACAATTTTATTTAGACCTCACAACTATCCTGAAGACTTGCTGTTTCCATTTTGTAAATGAGGAAACTGAGGCTGAGAGAAAAATCTACCCAGTCACATTTAGTACGAGGCAGAAGTAGCCCTTGACTTGAATTGAGGTCTCTGAGATCCCAGGGTCTAGAGCTGCACTCTCCGGTACGGTAGCCACTGGCCACAGCAGCTGTTTCAGCGTGGCTTCGCGAAGGGAGATAGCGGTGTGAAATACACTCTGCACTTTGACGTCTTTGTGTGAAGACAGAATGTAAAGTACCTCGATAATTTTTACATTGATTACATGTTGAAATTATATTTGGGATATGTTAGGTTACACAGATATATTATTAAAATTAACTTCACTTTTAATGCAGCTACTAGAAAGTTTAAAATTATATAATCAGTTCACATTATATTTCTTTTGGTCCTACTGGCTTTAGATCCTTAACTCCCACGCTGTATCGCCCACTGTCCTTAGAGACCTTATCACCATTCCTAGGAAAATGAAGGATTGTGAGAAATTCTGAATATTGCTCTGTATGAAACTTGGTAGTGCCTTTCACTGAACTGATGTGTTTGTGTGGGTGTCACACGGAATGGAAGGACAGAATTCAGGGATAAAATTGAAGAAACCACTGCTATCTGCTTGTCGCTGTGCACACAGGATAACAGGAATACAGCGTGAATTCCCACTTTGCACGGGCACCTCCCGGATGGGGTGACCTCTCAACTTTGAGGCTCTAATTTCAAAGTTCACATAGGTTATTGGTCAGGATAGTAACTAATGGATCCAATGCATGGACTTTTGAACAACCTAAAGCCATGGAATGAGAGTTTTTGTTGTAATTCATCTGTGCTAAATTAAAAAATGGAATGGGAGTATTTTGATTAAAAAACAGTCAACCCTTACTGTCTTTTAAAAAATCTTCCAGTCCTTCTTAGCAAGCACTGGGCAGGGACAACATGTCTTTGAATACAGCAAAGGCTCCCACCTTTCTTCCCTCCCAGCGCATCTCCACCATCTCTCACAACAAAGATCCTCAACCGGGGGTGGGGGGCAGTGGGGTAGAGGGTGGGCGGTGTGATTCGAACGGCTGTCTGGGCTGATTCTGATGAGCCGCCTCCTCTCCACCCTTGCATTGTGGGCTGCGAAGCCTCACTGGCGTCTCTGCCTTCTCTGACACTTACCACGGATGCTCCTGGCAGCTTGGGTGAGGGTGCAGGGCAGACTCCAAGGAGTCAGGGCATTTGCTGTCTGACATCTGCATTAGTCAGGGTTCTCCGGAGAGAAAGAACAAACAGGATGTCTATCTATACAGATAAACACACAGGAGACGGGGTTTATTAGGGGAATTGCCTCATGGGATTACAGAGGCTGAGATGTCCCAGGACAGGCCATCTGCAAGCCAGAGATCCTGGGATGCCCGTAGCATGGCTGTCCAGGCCCAAAAACCTCAGAACCAGAAAAGCAGATGGTCTAACTCTCAGTCTGAGGCCAAAGGCCTGGGAACTAGGCTGAGGGCTGCTGGTGTCAGTCTTGGAGTTCCAAGGCCCGAGACCCTGGGGTCCTGATGATGCCCAAGGGCAGGAGGAGAAGAGCGTCCTGCTGCAGGGGTGAGAGAGACCAAATCGCCTCTCCTGTTTTTGTCCAACCCGGGCCCCAGCAGGCTGGATGGTGCCCGCTCGCACTTAGTCCACTCAGGCTCTCTCTCCTCTGGAAACCCCCTCACAGACACACCCCAAAATAATGCTTTACCAGTTCTCTAGGCATTCCTAATCCACTCACACTGACATCTAAAATTCATCATCACAGCTACTCAGGTTTGGCTCACAGGAAAGAACTTTAAGCCTATTGATCGAGTTAACCTTCCCGGGCACCCATAAATGAGAAGTGGTTTGAGCCGGGGGAAGGGGACATGCTCTGAGATGTTGGTACCACGCTCATTCCTCCTGTGTCACAGGGTGGCAAATTCATACACGACACCCTAGAATAGAGAAAAATGGAGCCTCTTAGGTTCTTCAACATCTGATCTAATCTTCTTCTTAAGCCACGCCCTACTCCCCTCCCCAGAGAGGATGCTTCGCCTTGTCCCTGCGGGCTCTCTCTTGGGGTAACTATCCCTTTCTGCCCTTCTAGGTCCCTGCTGGCCCTTTGGGCCTCATCTCCTCTCTCTGCCTTCCCAAGATGGTGACTGGGTCCTCACGGTGTGTGTACGTGGCGGGGGTGGGGGGGGAGCAACTTGAAGATCTTGGGCTGCTCTCTGGGTCCTCACCAGCTTCTGCAGTGGTGGCCTCTCATGGCCCCTGTCACCACTTGCTCTGCTGGAGATGGCTGCTGACTTCTGTGAACAGGGAATGTTCTCTCTTTGCTTAGTGTGGTGCAGCCCCCTAGGGTCTGCCTGCAACCCCCATTCCGTTCCTGAACTTGCAGGCCTGACCCGTAGGCTCTGACTGCAGACTCAGTTGGCTCAGTAGCCAGCGCCTGCCCTGCCCTTACCTGTGTAAGCTCCCCAGGCAGCGTCAGGAGTGACTTTCCTCGCCCCTCCCCAGGGCACACGGGAGGTCTGCATGCACGTGGGGCCAGGCGGGTTCCAGGGAGCTGAGCCCAGGCGCTCCCCTCCTGACTCTTCTGTGCTCCTGACCTGCCCCTGACGTGGCCCTACGGGGAGGTGCAGCCACAAGCCTCGCATGTCATCTCCTCCCTCGCCCTAGCGAGCCTCTCCTGTCGTGGACTCAAGTCTTCCCACAGGCTTTCTCTAACTTCTCTCTCTCTCACGGTCTATTCGCAGCCTAAAAGAGAAGTTAGATTTCTCCTCTGCATCACCTCCTCCTCAGAGGTTACATGAACATTAGGCTTCCGGGAAAGTTGATTCATGAGGAAGAGTGAGAAAGAATTGGATTAAAAAAAAAAGGAAAACAAACCAGAAAACTACACACTTTTCCTGTTTCTGCCAAAATGAATTTTCAGTGTGATTTATTCTGTTTAAAGCACTGAATTCTCTGAATGCCACCCATTGTCTTTGCATTAGTAAAATGAAAAAAAAAATGCGTACGCAAACCAAGCCCAAGCAGTTTAGAAATCCCCTGTCACTGTGGCTTGTCTGTGCTCCTAACCTGCCTTCGCGGGCACATCTGACTTGGCGAAGTTTCTCTTCTTTTCAAGGTTTATATTTCTTTAGCTCTTTATTCCATCTGCTATACCTATTTACAACAGATATCATGGGCCCCACCTTGTTTCTAAAAAACATGATATAACATGTGTATAAAACTGTGAAAATACAATAAAGTGCAAAGCCCCGGGTAACACCCGAGAGCCTACAGGAGAGCCCGCTAAGGGTGTCTGCCCAGGCCCGAACCCACAGCAGCCTGAGACGTCCTGACACTGGGTCCCCTTTACTTTCCCTATCCAGGTCCTCCTGGTTTGCCTCACACTATGGCATCCGAGTTTTTCTTCCTCTTTCAACCATATTTTCCCATCAAAATTATATATGTATATAATATGACATAAGTATTTAAAATGAATGCATTTATAATTTATTATTATAAATAATAGATACAAAAAGGATTCCATTGTCATATTCTCCAGCAAACACAAAAATATGGATATATACACCTCCAATATTGTACTATGCAGAATATCTTTTAAATGTTCTGAAGATGATTTCTAACTACAAATATAAAATGGTAAAGGAATGACAGACAGCCTTTTAAATCTTAATTTTTTTGAAAAGATATTCAAATCAAACATTTGTCATTTTTCTGCAATTTCACAAAGCTCTTGTATAAAATATTAGATTATTCTACTGCTTTTTAATCTGAACCATGTTCTTTTGTCATAGTTACCTTAGCGTATGTATGTATTCTCTAATTTTGGGCTAGAGTCACCCATTATTTTCCTAATGACTTAATGAAATTGCACTATTTTTGCAGATCAACCAAAAATGGGTAAAAAGGAAAATATAGAGAAGAAAAACAGAAAACATGGCTTTGGCTAAGAAAGCTTCTTTCCCTTCACATGTATTTTAATATGCAATACACATATGGTTATGATTAAAAGAAATAAGAAATCTGTATGTTTACATCAAACTGGCTAATTTAATGACTGTTTTGACTTATACTAAAGGGTCATCTAATATTTAATAAGAAACACAATTTTTTAATTTTTCTTTGAATTATAGGAAGAAATTCTTACTATGCAACTCCTCATTAAGAAAGGTCTCATTATGGTCTCAAACCCTATAGAAATTATACTCTTCCCTTTTGGCATCTTGTAATAAATAAAACTTAATATTATGACTTTAGGCAGACTTCTCTTCTGTTTTCAGCAGCTAACAGTTATAAAAAGAGACAGTGCCACATTAGTTACAGTAATTTAGTTTGGGGACACCAGCAGAAACACATAAAATCCATTAGTGGCGCCAACGGCTGCATCCAATTCTAATAAAAAGGCTAAATACAATTTATATAAGGAACCTTAAAACTTTCCTGAAAACCAAAAAGAGGTGAGATGATCTTTTGAGTAACTAAAGCAACAATCTCTGCCTTCCTTCAGCCAAGGTGTTTGTTTTCAAAATACTGTAACATAATGTATTAACATTAAAATGCTTTCTCACTACCAAATGGATATAAACTGGGGAGATGCTCTCTCTGCTCATACTCTTGGTTCATTAAACCTGGGTTCCTGCCTCTGGCAGTGTTTCATGCTTCAGAGGAAGGCAACAACAATAACAATAGTTTATAAGGAAAATTAGAATAAATCTACAGTTCTTATGATCAATCATGCAAGTTAGCACTGGGGGAAGAACATTCATTTATGCTTCCCACAGGAACTGCATGCCTGTGACTTTGAGACCTTGGGAAATGTATTTTCATCCTATAGGAAACTCAAAGATTGCAGATGGACACACACATTCTACTTTATAGTATCATTTTTATTAAAACACTTTGGTCTGATAATTTATTAAAAAGCATTCCCTAAAGGAATGATGCTGTACCTAAAAACCTTTTCATGAATTATTTTTTATTTGAAAAGTGCTTGAGAAGAAAGCTATGAGGATATGATGGGTTGGATTCTTACAGTGGACTTATCTTTTACTAACAATGAACATGGAATATCTGGAAAATAAGAAAATAGAAATAAATGTAAGAACACAAGTTGGTCTGCAGTCCTCTTACTTAGAATACATTATCCCATGCAACGTTCCTTACTTGGAACTCTTCTCCAGGAAAAGTTCTTGCCTTTTTCCAAGTAGATGATTTCTCAAGTATTTCTTCTGCATATAACACATCCCTGAGGGTTAAGCTCAGAGGAGCGATGTGCCAGCTAGGTAGAACCCCTCTTCACAGGGAGAATAGCATCTGACACTTGTGCTAAGATTTCAGTGCGGTCATGTGCACAAAATGCCAGCTCAGGGCTGAGCACACAAGTGTATTTTATAAATGCCAGAACATTTCTGCTCAGCGGCCTCTTCATAGGCCAGGCCTCCTTAGGCTTAACGATCCATCTCACTTAGTCAAACAAATTGCCTTACAGAGAGACTGGGGAATAGCAGCTGGAGGCCAAATGTCTGGCTGCCACCTTGTGAGACCCTATCCAAAGTCCAATACAAGGGATTGGTTTTAGTATAGTATAAAGCGAAATTAAAAGAAGATTAATAGTAGCAATTTAAATTTATACCTCATCTAATCTAATGTCCTCATTCCTGATGAGGAAACTGGGCTCTAGAGAGGCAAAATGAATTCTTCAGGAGTAAAGACCCTGCATAGCCCTGGTGTGGTGCTCACGTGCGTGCCCCACCCTGTACACATGCCAGGACAATACTGGGTCCTATCGCTTACTGTTTGGTGAATGAATAAAATGAGGGAACTGGCCTGGCGTAGTGGCTGCACAGCTGATCGAACTCTGATTTCCTGTGCCTTTTCACTCTGTGCTGGACTTAACAAAGAAAGGATGGTTTATCACAACATGGTAGACCAAGCCACCACCCACATGCAAGTTTGTAGGGGTCTCTGACTGCAGATGTTGATGTCTCTTTGATGGGATTTTAATGGCACAAAGCCCTCATTCAACAACTAAAGAAAAATAAAGGGAACATGATATACTTTCATTTCTACTGGGTGCTTATTTATTTTGGAGTCCTAGGATGCATGCAGTCACCAGACTCAAAGAACACACAGAGCTTCCAGAGTACTCCAGCAAAACTGAAAAGGCCAAAGGCTGGTTGCACCCACTGATTTTTCCAGCTTTGCCATAACCACAATTTGCATTCTGTCAACACATTCCACTGAAGGAACTAGAACAGCAGAGAAAAGCGTAGGAGACAGAGGACCCCATGGGCCTTGTCAGTCATACTGAAAGGACCTAATAAAGTTTATAATTTTTTGAGACATAATTCAGCAAAGTCTCATTTCTCTGAATCAAAGGGCAACTGAAATACAGGTATTATTCTCTGCACTAACTCTACCTAGTTCACCAGGAAGAGAACCACATGATACATGTCACTGTGTCATGTGACATATGGCCTGGGATTTTACATGCTACTTAAAACTGGTTAAAAGCAGTTTTTATATAAAAGAACAAGACGAGTATAGCTAGTGTCATCAAATACTTCCATAAAACCTGTCCTCAGACAGTCAATCATGACCACTGAGAAAACCTCTGGAGACGTTTTCTTTTGGTGGAGGGTCCTAGGAAAGGTTCGTGGAAGCCACACCTCTCTGTCAGGAATAGCGGTGCTGCTTCATTCCTTCATCTGTGGATACTTTTGATCCCCAATTTAGGGAGCAAATGGCCGCAACTCTGGTCTGGACCCCGTTGGCACTGACACCAGCCTGCTTTACTGCTGCTTCTGCGTTGCCAGGGCGACTTGAATGGCTATCAATATATTTCAGCTACATTAACTTGTGCTTCGTTCACTAATGATACAAAGCCAGAGGTTTTCAATTAAAAACTTCATTTAGGGATACATTTTGTTTCATGGGTTTCTAATGCCCTAAAATGCCTCTGGGAACTTATCCTTCTTTTGCTGGCTCGTAGGTATGTGCTTTGTGGACAGCTACAAAATCAGTGTTAGCTAAAACAAACTGATAATTAAAAAAGAAGGATTGTGCCAGGATCATGTAAATTAGAGCCATCTTGAACAATGGAAGTATACGATATTTCTAAATATGGTTTTATTGCTTATTGAACAGAAAAACTAGATTAAAAACCAATGCATTCCTATGATGTTAGTCTAATAAAGAACAGTAATGTTTGGCTGTTCATCTAATTTAGTTGGAGGAAATGTGGTGTCTTACTACAAGCTGGGGCGTAAACATTACAGGCAGGCAGAGGAGTGAAGAAGGGGGAGAGAGAGCTGGGGAGACACGGGGGCCCTCAAGGGAACAGCATGTTCTTGGCACATGGCTGAGTCAGGGGCGACGGGAGAGGTTGGTGGGAGGAAGGTTAGGGAAGCACAGGCCTTTGGGCTTTTTTTCAGGAAGCGATAAAGAGTCTTTGAAGGTGTTTGGTCAGAGATGGGACCTGATCAGAGTGGTGTTTCAGGAAAACGATGCCAGTAGCAGTGCGCAGGAGGGTTTGGGTCCAGGCGAAGCTCTAAGTTGGTGGCATGCAATGGAGAGGCAGGGAGGAGGTGTCGAAATCGCACAGGTGCAGTCAGGAGTGACTTCAGATGGTCCCCACAGGGGCCACCCGAGCCAGCCCTCCCCCTCAGCCGGCCTCTCCCAATCCATGTTGCACGTTTCCACCAATCACCTTCTAAAACATGTCCATATTTAACCTTTCTGCTTAAAACCTCCACCGCCTGACCCATGAAGTCCGAATTATCCAGTCCGTCGCACAAGACCACCCATTACCTGGCTCTGCCAGCCTTTCCAGCCTCCCCTTGGGCCCCTCCCGAGCCTGACCCTGACCACTGACTTTCTTCTTTCACCTCCCATGCCTGTGTTCAACCGTCCTCCACACTCCTGCTCTCTCGGCCTCCCTCCCCACCCACCTAGCCAAATGCCAATTTAATCTTCAGGAAGATGCTGCAAATAAACTCTGTGTGCTGAAGAATCCAGTTAATTTGAGTTGAGTAGACTTAAAACCTTGGGGCAATAGGGGTTACCTAGTGACCCCCATTTCTGAGCTTTGCTAATGATGATAAAAGCTGTGTTGACAAACCCCTTCAAAGGCACTCTGCTTCCACTCAGTGACAATGGAGCAAGGTCTCCATCTCCAGCTTAACGGTTTGAGAAATGCTTTCAGGTTTTTAGAGAAGTTCTCAGAGCTTTCTTCGGTGCACTCAGAAGAGAACTGTGTCAGTGAGCTCACATAAGGTTTCATTTTGTTTAGTCACCCAAGACATCATTATAACAAAAGCCTTTTCAATTTCCAATTTGATTGAATTTTACCCTGAAAAGGCATATATTTTTCCTGTATACTTGAGTGAGTCTCAATCTTCCTTGTGAAGCTAAAAGTGTAATTTGAAAGCAGAGCCTTTGGTGTCTGAAAAATTGAGATCTGAATGCTGACAACACCTACCACTTACCCCAGGGGCTGCTGGACTCCCACCAATAACTTCCTAGTTTAAAACATGGCTAAGTCATGCCTCTCCAAGGCTCAGTTTCCTTGCAGAGTTGTAGTAAAAATTAAATTAAATGGTATTTGTGTGACGCACATGATACATGTTCAGTAAATGGAAATTACTATTGACATAATTAATATTGTCATCATAACAAAATTTCAGAACTCAAATCAATTATATAAACCAAATTTACTTAATTGTAGTAAGTTTCCAAAAGCAGGGACTATCTTAAATCTTTCTGTGCTTCTAAGAATTACATTGTTTTAAAATGTCTTTTAATGTAGTTTAAAAAGTACCAGTTGGCTGTCATTTACTAGAATAAAATTCACACATACCATAGACTTTGGTTCTACTTTATCTGTCATTTTTAAATTATGGTGCTCACTGGAGGCTCTCGGCAGGCATCCAAAGGTTTCCATTGTCAAAAGACTCTTGGATTTCATAGGAATAGGGTATATACATTGCGTAACTTTATTATTTGTACCCTCATAAAATCATAAAATCTGAGAAGCAGCTGAGTCTCTGACTTCCACTCCCGCCAGCAGGCAGGCCTCTGTGGCCAGCTTTTGCAGTTGACCTAGGTTCCTGGACTTGAGAAACTCTACTTCCTTCTTTTGTCATTTAGCCTGGGGCTGGTAGAAGCTTCCTGTTCTCCCTCATGCTCTGAATGCTGAAGAGGTTGGCCACCCACCGTGTCCAGAGGCCTGTAGTAGGCAGTTGGGAAGGGAAGCAATGATGGATCAAAAATGACACATGGCTCCCTGTCAGCAAAGGGCTTATCCTTAAAAACAGATGACACGGGGACAGTCGACCACTCAGAAGAGAACCAAAAGACACAGCAAGTTTGAGTATCTAAATACAAAAATTGTTTGCTTCCAAAATCCTGGTGACAGATGAAATGGCACACAGACAAAGACAATCCCGCAAGGACTGTCTGCATCCCCAAGGGTGTTCTCAGGGAGCACTGACCCTGAGAGGTGGCCCCATGTATTCTAGGCAGGCTGCAGTGTAACTGCCACCCTCTTGGGACTCTGTTCCCAGCCCCAGCCATGGAAGAGAAGCAGAGGGCAGGAGACAAGCAGTGGTGCCAGCAGGCGTGAGAATGTCTGAGTGGGTCTCGTGCAGCAGAGAGGAATGTCTGCCGTGTGCCCAGCACTGGGCCAGTGCTGCCTTGAAGTCTTCAAAATTGTGGGCTTCCACCAGTGGAATCTTTTCAAAGGCATAGCTTTCTGGTGTTATAAATGAAACAGATGTTTTATTGAGTGTTTAACATCTGCAAAGCACTAGAGCACCAGTAAGTCACGCAAGACCCTCAGTAGCTCAGTCAGACTGGCAGGTAAGACAGGACAAGAATAGCTTTGCCATATGTCTCATGCAAAGTGCCAAGTGATAGGTGCAGCAAATCAATGGCACAAATATAACAGGCATTCGAAAATAATGAGTACAAGTAAAATAATCTAGAAAAGTAATTTCTCATAGCACGAAGCCATCTGATTTATTAAAAAATGTACACATCATACCATGAGGATGTCTTTAAGCTACCAGGAATTGATTGAATGGTTTTCATTCAATGGGGGCATGAAAACACTTTTTGAAACGTTGTTCTGCTATTTGTAGTTAGAGGAATGTCCTCTTCTTGCATTTCTATTTCGTTTTCTATATGCAGTTGCTAGGAGCCTGTGTGCACGCATGCATACACACACAGACACACACAGTAATTCCTCAGGGCTTTTTATCCATTGGAAATTTGCAACAGCTAAAAAAGGAATAAAGTCCAGCTACATAATCAAAACATATCCTGACATACATTCTCACCAATTTATCCCATTTAGGACTATAGAAAGTATCTGGGAAGAAAAATATATTAAAAAGTGTAAGTAGTTAACTATCTCTTGTTAGAATTCTATTTTCCCTTAGCAGTATATTAAAATGGTTTGTTTAAATTGATAGTTTCAACATTCAAAGAGCACTAAAATAAGCAAACCACGGCTGTACACTGATGTCAGAGAGAGGCTCCCGCTGCCAATTAAAAGAGATGCTCAGCAGAACAGGTGACTCATGGCCTAACGTGGCAGAGAAGTCTTATTTATTTTTTCACATTCTCATTTCAGTTTTAATGATAGTCATAGTGTCACACATTTTGGTTCATTAGCATAGATGAGGCCTAAGGTTACAAAAGCTGTGGAAAGAATCGTCCTTAATTGCGTGGGTAGTTCTTCTAGGATGTGCTCGAGAAAAGACCCATAAGTGGCAAACACAGCTCCTCTGAGCACCATTTGATGACAGGCAGCCTGAAAGCCCCAGCCTAATAAAACCTTCCCCTTCCGACACACATAATACATCTCTTCTTCAGGATGCCAACCACTGTGGCTGGCCTGGAAAATCCATCACCTTCAGCCGTATTTCTTCTGGAAAGAATCAAATGAAATACTTGTGTCCGAAAGCCAGGATTCTTTTTTTCCAGATTCCCTCTTTCTTATGAAGTGAGTGTCAGCAGACTCTCCTCACTTTTCCAGAAGCAACCAACGTCCTTCCCACAATAGATGCGTCTCAGGAGGGAGTCAGTGGATTCATGCGTTGAGGGCTGAGGCAACTGGAGAGGCCTTGCGCTCTGTCTAACGAGCACCATCCCCACCAGCACCAAACTGTCTCTAGAAGCCCAGAGACCATTCTGCGTCTTTCGACTAGTGCCACACATCATCGGTTCTTATCATCACTGTGGGTAAAGTGGTCTACTAACAGCTGCTTGTGTGCCTCCTGCCAGCGTCTGGTGGCAGAGATGCCCATGTGTGTCCAAGACCTTGCCTGTGCTGTGGGCTGATGGGAGCGAAGGGGTAGGTAGGAACAGGGGGCAGAAAACCCTTAGCAGGTGACATGGGGAGTCACCTGGGGGAAGCAGCCCACGAGAAGGGTATAACTGCCATGGGGGACAGCAGGAACTCCTCTCTGCGTACATGATGTGTCTGCCTCTCCTTCCAAGGCCCGATCATGTTGACTGGGAAAGAGATGCATTCTGGACATACCTGGATCTGGGCTGGAATCCTGGCCGGGTTGTGACTGGACATTTGTCCTTTGGCAGCGTGACTTTCTCGAGTTTCGGTTTCTCCATCTACAAACCCTTACTGGAAGGGATCCAGTAAGGATCCAGTCAGGTGTGCTGGTGACACCCCAGCAGAGAAGCGCATGTGTGCCTGGTCCGTGTGCAGTAGATGTCAGGGAACAGTACAGAGCCCTACACACAGGTCTGCACCCAACTCCACCCTCCAGAACGGACGTGCGCAGCTCTGGCTCCTGGACGCCCCAACTATGCAGTTTCAACCAAACCGCTGCTGGTTTTTCTGGGAGAATGCAGAAACTAATGAGGATTTTATAAGAGTTAAAGAAGTGGAATGCATGGCATGCATCTGTTTTTTGCTTATTTATTTTTTGATCCTTGCCCTGTGCTCTGTGAACTTTGCCTGTCTGCCTCTGCTTTATACGTGGAATCAACAGGAGTGACCAGCCGGGGGCCAAACCACAGGTTAAACCCCACGATGAAGACGTGGCATGGTGGCCAGCCTAGCACCGCGACCCACTTAATAACAACAATGTCACGTTGTATTTCTGCTAGCACGCATTCAATGTCAGCCACATTCCAGGCACTGGGCTATTTGTTTCTGCACACTATCATTTAATATTGAAACCACCCTTAGTGTTCAAGCCCTGGAGCTGATGGATTTAGATAACATTTTTGAGACAGGATTGATGTTCTTTGGTATTTGGAATTTGCTGTCCAAAACAAAGGAAATATATATAGGTAAATTTGCTCAACTTTTTTATTCTGGAATAATTATAGAATTACTAAAAAGTAAAAAAAAAGTACAGAGAGTTCCCATATACCCTTCTCCCAGCATCTTTTTTTTTTTTTTTAATTTAAAGGGGGAGTGAGGAGGGAGGTTCAATTTCCCCTTTTTTGTGAGACAGAGTCTTACTCTGTCACCTGGGTAGAGTGCAGTGGTGTCATCGTAGCTCACTACAGCCTCAAACTCCTGGGCTCAAGCAAGCCTCCTGCCTCAGCCTCCCAAGTAGTGGGGAGTACAGGAACATATGAAGACAACTGGCTAATTTTTCTATTTTTAGTAGACACAGGATCTCACTCTTGCTCAGGCTGGTCTTGAACTCCTGAGCTCAAGTAATCCTCCTACCTTGGCCTTCCAGAGTGCTAGGCTTATAGGCATGAGCCACCGTGCCTGGCCTCCCAGCATCTTCTAATGTTAGCACCTTATATAATATTTGTCAAAACTAAGAAATTAATATTGGTACAATTCTACTAACTAAGAACATACTTTATTTGTATCTCATCAGTTTTTTCACTATTGATTTATTCTGAAAAAACAAATAGTTTTTGATAATGTGTACCTCTCACTCTCTGAATTCATGAAAATGATTCAGGAAACAAATGCATCTGGAGCAAAGGATACTTACATAATTAACCTTATCTTACATATAAGGAACTGACCTAAATCACAGAGAAGATAAATTAATGGCCCTAAGTCAGCCAGCCAGTAATTGAGCTAAAATTCAAACAAAGGACAATGAGTTATCCTAGTACTCACGCTCTTAATCATAACAACTGCTGTGTATTGATTTGGAGGAAGAATTGGCAAACTTTTTCTGAAAAGGCTCCGATAGGAAGCATTTTGGTCTTCGTGTGGTTTAAGGTCTCTGTTGCGAGAACTCACCTCTGCTGCTGCAGCATGAAAGTGGTCATGGATAATACATGAACAAAGGTGTGTGGCTGTTTTCCAATCAACTTTCCTTCCAAAAGCCAGAGTTGGCTGATTTGGCCTGTGGGCATAGTTTTCTGACCCCTGATTTGTACTTTTAATCATCCATATTCCTCTAGTAAAACAAAACAAAACAAAAAACATGAGGCAGGATGTAGTGGCTCACACCTCTAATCCTAGCACTCTGGGAGGCCGAGGAAGGAGGACTGCTTGAGGCCAGGAGTTCGAGACCAGCCTGGGCAACAGCAAGACCCTGTCTCTACAAAAAAATTTGAAAAAATTAGTTGGGCCTGGTGACGCATACCTGTAGTCCCACGTACTTGGGAGGCTAAGGCAGGAGGATCGCTTGAGTCCAGGAATTTAAGGTTGCAGTGAGCTACGATGACATCAGCGCTCTCTAGCCCAGGCAATGGCTACAGAGTGACACACTGTCTCAAAAAAAAAAAAAAAAAAAGAAAGAAAGAATAATAGTGACAATTACCTTTTACTTTGATCCAGGAACCGTTCAAGAGAAATGAATGACTCCACTAACCCGTACTTATGCGGTGGGCATTACAATGATCCAATCCTCCAGGAACTGGAGACACAAAATAACGGAGCCACTACCCAGGTTGCACAGCCAGCAAGGAGCAGAGTCGGGACTGGGAATTAGGCAACTTGGCTCTTGACAGAGCCAGGGCCCTGCCCACTACGGGATGCTGTTTCCTAAGGACTGCTGTGGGTATGGCAGGGCTCTCAGTTTTCGCTGCACTTTAAAATCATCTCGGGAACATTTTCTAAAGAATGGATTCTTTTATGGGTTGAATTGTGTTCCCTCCAAATTCATATGTTGAAGTCCCAACCCCCAGTACCTCAGAATATTACTATATTTGAGGATAAAATCTTTAAAGAAGTAATTAAGGTAAAAGGAGGTCATACAGTGAGCCCTGATCCAGGATGACTGTTGCTCCTACAAGAGGAGACTGTGATACGATATAGACAGAAAGAAGACCAGGTGAGGACACGGTGAGAAAGTAGCCATTTACAAGCCAAGGAGAGTGGCCTCAGGAGAAACCGAACCTGCCAACACCTTGATCTTGGACATCTGGCTTCCAGAATTGTGAGAAAATACACTTCTGTTGCTTAAGCCACCTGGTCCATGGTCCTTTGTTATGGCAGCCCTACGAAACTAATAGAGATGCTAAGGCTCTCGCAAATCAATCAATTCAGAATTTCTGGGGTGGGACCTGGGCATCTCTATTTTTTTAAAAAGCTCCCCAGGTGATTCCAAGAAACCAGAGAGGTTATTCATGCCTTGCAGCACTGTAAACTAATGATTTGTGCCAGGCTGTCTGTGTGGCTCAGTGGGGCTCTCCGTGCTCTGTGCACATCCTCCATGCGCGCTCACTTTCTACCGATAAGGCATTTGCTTGACTCTGACATCAATGAATGGGGCTTCCCTCCCAGGGCACTGCTGTGCTTTCCCCCTTGAAGTTTTCCTGGCGGGGCTCTTATCAATAAGACTAGCAATGATTTCCAGTACAGAAATAAGTAAGCATGATAAAGATTTTCAAAACCAGGATCTGTGAATTTTTCCAACAATAGAACTCTGACTTTATTTAGCAATTATGGTACAGATAATTGCCAAAATCTTATCTATTCATCTTTTTCTTAATATTAATATCATGCCATTTGGGTGAAATTACAACTAGATTCATTTGATCTCACTGTTTTACTTAATGTGAAATTAGAAAAATAGTTTCACTTTTGGTTTGGTTTTTAGTCACCTTGAAACAATGAAAGTCAAAATAAATCCAGTTGTTTGTAAAATGTGTCTGTTTCTAAATATTCAAAAAGCTATTTAAAGCTTTGCAGATCATTAAGTATCTCCCTCCATAAAACTATGGTTCTTCAATTAAATTTATATTCCAGGCTTTGCTGTCCAAACAATATTGTATTTATTTTGTGCAATAAAAATTAAAACTGAAATATTTATTCTAGAGAACTTAAGGGTATGAATTCCACTTCGGAACAAATGTGTACACATTTGCACGTGCATGCACACACACAACACACACACACATATACACACACACACACCCAAAGAAAATTAGTTGGTTTTCTTTGTTTTCTGATTGCCACACAAATTTCATTGCTGAATATATTGCAAATCTATCCTCACAGTTCTAGTTTATCATAGCGTTCTTTTATCTTCCTTCAGACTGAGGATGTTGTACCTAAAAATACAATGTTCTGAAGAGTCTACTTCAATCCGTACTGTACTCCCTTTAGTAACATTGAATCCTTAAGACATCTGTCAAAAGTCAGGTGCATTAAGCTAACAGCATAACAGGGTTGGGATCTGTGGAAATTTATCAAACAAATTAAGATTATTGACTTTTAAACAGACACTGTAGAGAGTTGCAAAGAATATCACAAAGATTTTGTAAAAGCCACATCATACTGCAGAACAGAAGAAACTGCAGATAGGGAATGTTCCTGGTGGAATAAAATAGCATGGCTTAGTTAAAAGAGTCTGAGGTATTGCAAGGCCGGGGGCACCACTCTCCTCTATTGCCAAATGAATCTTCTAAAGAAAGGGAAGTGCTTTCTTGCCTCTTCAGAATAGCATTTGTTTCCTGAAACTGTTGTAATTTAATTACAGCACTCAGTGTCATGCCTGTGTGAGCCAATCTGGTGGACAGAATCATTTCACTTGATTTTTCTAACGTGGGACTCAGATGCAGGTGGAGGGGGCAGCTGCTCACACAGCGCAAGAATGGGCGGGGGGGGGGGGACCCTGTCCAAAATGTCTCTTGTCAGATGAATTAAAATCACCTTGAGCTAAAGCTGGACACCGAAAATGTGTCTATATGTATGCACGTGTCAGGGTGAGGGGGCTTTTATCACCTGGAGAATTAAGAAAAAATACAGAGATCCCCCACCCCCTAAAAAACCTGCAAATTGCCGGGAATCCCGAGACTGTGAGTCATCCCTACTTACGGGAATGGGTTACGTTCCGCAGCGAGTCGGTGAGTGAGAGTGGAGAACCGGATGCCTCTGCCAAGGCAGCATGGTCGGAGGCAGGTAAACAGCCCTGCCAGCCACTCACCGTGAGAGCTGGATGTGCTGAATAAACAGAACGCCAGAGATGTCTAGCAAGCTTCACGCAGATGCGCTCAACCTGTAGTTTGCCTCTTTGAGGGCCCGGAGCAGGAGAGCGTGAAAGGGTTCTCAGCTTGAGGGGAGCTTTCAATAGGAGAATAGCGCTTTGAGCCCACCTGTGTACAGTGCGCTGGGACGAGCACTTTACCTGGAGTATTCTCCTTGAATTCCTACAACTATCCCCACCTTACACACAAGGAAGTGCAAAGTCAAGCAGCTCGCTGCAGGCCACACAGCTAGTGAGCACCGGGGCATTTCCAAAGCCTCACCAGTCAGAAATACCCCACTCATTTCTACCCAACTCACGAGGGAGGCCACGCGTCCGGGAGTGATGCGGATCATCCAGACACGGGGATGGAAGAGCCTGAGGCTGGCCCGCTGGCCCTAGTCTTCCCGGGAGAGAAGAGCTGTGTGATTTACCTGGAGATCAGTCATCTAGGGCCTAAGGAATTTACATTTTTTTTCATCACAGGTTGTCCTCTGCATTACTAGGCCTCAATCAAGTAATGAGAACTCAGAGAAGTCAAACTAATTTACAAATGTTAGTACTGTTTAAAAAACACTTCTTCATAATTAAGAGAAAGGAAGAGAAGAGTGAAGGATCTGCTAAGTGGCTGGCCTTGTCCTAAGAACCGGTCTTCCTTATCTTTTGAGCAGGCTGAGGGGCCTGTGTGCCATCCCTGTTCTAACCACCCAGAAGCAGAGGCCAGGACAGCGACGCCCAAGTTTTGCAGACGGTAGGGCTAATGCTCCTTCCTCGGGGCCACAGTCAGATATACACAGGTGCTGGAAGAGACCTTGGAAGTCGTCACATCATTGGGGACACCCAGGCCAATGCTGGTTGATAATTTACCAAACCCAAATCCTTAGTAGTGGAGTAGAGAACAGAAAGATTTCGTTTCTAATTTCTAATCCAGAGCTCTTTTCTTTATGCTGAAGTAAATAAGATGCAAAGGGCAAACAAACAAACCAAATATCAATCAGGAAATTTAAAAACCAAAGAGAAATCATTTTGGAATTTAGTAGAATCACTTCTTTCTGTAGCTGATGATAATCAAAGAACAGGTAGATTCCTGTTCAGGTGAATACTGCTGGAACATCTGGTCCTATAAAATGAGCCTATTTACATGTGCTGACAGATGGGCCGCAGTGGAAACGCTTTGCTGCTCTGATTACCCAAATCCACTTTGTCAGGTGCCTTCTCGGCCTGCTCACTCGAGAGGCAACTCTGTTACGAGGACACCGTGTGCAGGCATTTGTCAGTAACTTGCCATACAACTCTATCTGAGTGTAATCAAACACATTTGATTTTAAAGAATACCAGGTCTTACATGAAGCTGTCTTTGGTTTTATTTTGTTGCCTTTGTTCATGGAGGGGGGGCCCCGACAGCAGGAAGGTTGATGGCTGCAGAGGCAGAATGGCGGTGAAAAGTGGGGAGTCCCAGAGTCCCAAATAGAGCAAGGGGAAGGAGAGATGCCAGGTGGAATTGGCGGGTGATTAATCATCAAGGGTAACTCAAAACTGTCAGTAACACACTGCCCGGGGCAGTCCTGAAAGAGCTCTGTTTAAAAATAAAGCAAATGTGTTGATGCCTTTTTGATGTTTCATCAGATTTGTGCAGAAGGAGAAAACCTCTGCCTTTGAGCTGATAGGAGCCCACAAAGGGCTAAAGGTGAAGACAGATGCCCCTTCGTCCTCACACGCCCTCAGAGCTTCGTCGTCAGCCCGGCACCCCCACATCGTCCCTCTCCTTCTTATCGCCCCCTGAAATGCGCATCTTCTATCCCCGAGTTCTCCCGCACTACAGGCCAGACATGATGCCGAGGGCTAAAGAGCTGAAGACAGGCCATCCCGCGAGGAACTGCACCAGTTCCCGGAGACTCACCCCTGCTCACACAGGACAGGGGACAGGAGAGGTGGGCGAGGGGAGGGTGAGGCTCTCCTCGCCCAAGGTGGCTGCCCGCTCCGCAGACACGCTGGGCCAGCCCTCTGTGAATGGAACGCCCTGTCCTTCAAGACTCTGCTGCTGCTGTTGCCAGGGGGCCAATGTGACTAAAGGGAACGTAGTGTGTTCCTCAATGGACACATGAGGCATCCCTTGGACATGACGTTCCCCTGATGTAAGCATCTGCAAGGAAAATACCACTTGTCCTCGGTTTGGAACGGCCATGGGAATGATGGCACTACCAAAGGGAGAGAGGACAAAGCCAAGGCTGAAAAGGGGGCTCCTTAGAAATGCAGGCATAAAAGCCTAAGTCCACACGGGTGTTTCTAAGGTTCAATTCACCGTGCGGGAGGGCAGTAGGAGTGATGATGGGACCCGTGTCGAGAACCGTAAACACATTTGAGATGAACTGCCTGAGTGCTCACGTCCATCCACCTTGATTCTAGATGAAGTTTTGCAGAAAAATAACGCCTGTTACCAAAAGTGCCGTGCCATCACATAAATGCCGCATCGGAATTTATCAGCCACGGCCACTGCATAAAGCATCTCTGAAGGGCTGATGGAGCACGACCTCATAAAAGGCCTGAAATGAAGCTTAAAGTAAACTTCTGTTGGTGGAAGAGGTAACATGCTTTTATAAACCACTAAATCATGCTGAAATTGGAAGTGGGTCTACTGAGAATCTTCAGTTTTTTCAAAGTTATTCATTCATGTACGAAATGCTTGTGAGGTTCCCTGCACCTTGCTGACACCAGGCTTCTGCTCGGCCACTCAGCTAGACTCGGGGCCACTCAGAGAGCACAGTAACACCCAGGGATGGAGGGGTTGCATAATCAGAACCCATTTCATTACCATAAATAAACGTCAAATGGCTGCAATACATTTTCTCTGATTAAACTGTTAAGGACGAAATCATGTAAGAACAATGATTTTTTTAATTCCTGTGACAAAAAAAGTAGGAAAAGAAAAAGTGATGAAAATATCTACCTAATTTAATATCTGAGGGCCCCCAACTTCTAGCCCAGAAAAGAAGGAAACACAGAGCCCCGCCGGGCGCCTCATTCACGCTTGCCTTTCTTGCTTCTACAGAACTGCGCCGCTTTTCCTCCTGTCCATTCCCAGCCTTGCTGTCAACCGTAAAGAGCTGCCTAAAAGTATCTCTTTACAGGCCAGAACTTATCTTGGGATGAAACTAAAAACGGGACTCATTTTTCCTTTTCCCAATTAAACACAAAACCAATTGTAAGGGTATATGAAAAGGCAAGTCTTGAGAACTGGTCCCAAATCTGTTTAACATATTGTTTTTCATCTTCCCTTGTTTGAGAGTAAATTGCTTGTTGAACTAGAGGCAAAATCTCCGTGAGGTCCCAGCCGGGAGGTGACTGACCCCAAGTACGGCTGGGGGTGGGGTCCGAATCCAAGGTTTTCCATCAGAATAGCAGGAGGTAGAGTTGGCTTTACATACACTCTTAGACTTTATTTCATGTCAGCTTTTACTTGTCTATCCTCTTACTGGGTCAAGGTGTTTTCTTTCAGTCTGAGGGCAAAGAATGCCCCCAGGGCAGGGCACTCCCATTAAGCCTGGCCATGGGTGTCTGCATTCTCTCTGACGTTTCTAAACAGCCACATCAGTCTAGGCAGGCACTATTTCTCCCCGTTTTACAAACCAGGCAGAGGCTCAGAGAGTGACTTGTCAGAAGTCTCATGCCAGGAAGTCCTACAGTTGGGACTTGAAATCTATCGTCTCCAAGTTTAGAGCTCCTTTTAGCCTATGCTGTAGTCAAGTGACCATTAAATCACAGAGGATCAGCTGTATTCACATCTTGAAAAGTAACTCTTAAAGATGAAAAAGAAACTAGTTTTCTATTTTGGGGATGATAATGAC
>CAUYSK010125457.1:0-10532 GCA_963575035.1 Avahi laniger
CACCCTTTATCATGAATCAGTAGATGCAGTAAAAGCGTGTGCAGGATGACCTCCCTGTAAGTAGGTGGCACTTGTGGGGAGGAGCGAGCTGCAGTGAGGTTTTTGGGTCCTGTGGCTAGCTCTTATTCCTCTAGAGAGGCACTCTTGTGCCTTGGGTGGTGGGTGGGGTCTGGGATTTCCAGGTGTTTCCTTATTCTCCACCTCAGTGGGAGGAGTGAGTCTGAGTGGGGATGGATTGGATAAGCCTGCCCTCAGGCTCCACAGCTACTGTTACCAGGGGTCAAAGTTCTGCTTTTTGTTTCTGTGCAGAGCTGCCGGCAGGGGCTGAAATGGCTCCACTCAGCTTAAAGTCTGGGCTTTGGGCTGGGGCTGTCCAAGACCCACACTTTGAAGCAGGTCTTGCTCTCCTCCAATCTCCCCCTCTTGGTGTCCTCTCCCAGGCCTCTGCCACCAAGCGGGGCCTCAGGCCAATGGATCTCCCCTGGCTGTGACGTGGTCTGGGATGTTCCCTACTCAGAATCATAGCCTGAGCTGGGTGCACAGCCCTCTTTTGGGAGGAGGATTGCCGGTCAGGCACGCTGATCTGCCCCTGAAGGCACACACTCCTCAGTAGGCTCTTTCACAGATCTCTCCTCCGTGCCCCAGGGCAGTGCGATCGTGATCTGGGTGTACAGGGTCTGGTCTGCAGGCCTGACTCCTGGAACCTGTGGATTAATCCCTGACCCTGCCAGGGGGAGAGGTGCTGGTCTTGAATCACCTACAAGGTGCTCAAGCTGGATCGATTTCACTCCACCTCAGGATTTCCCCCCACACTCCTGGAGTTCCCAGGCAAGTAGCCCCTGGGGGGGGGGCTGGCGGGTAGGGAACTCGCAGTCTTAGTACCCCTCCGTCTGCTGTAGGGCCTCAAAAGGAAAGGTCCCATTCCTTGGAGATGCCTCTGTGTGATGGCTAAATTGTCTTTCTGGGCATGCACGGGTAGGGAGGGGGAAGGAGAGAATGGAGCACTATGGCATCTGTCACTAGGCTCGGGTCTGTGCCCGGGGACGTTCCCTGAGGGGGCTTGGAGCCTGGCTCAGTCTGCAAGAGGCCACTGCTCACTGGCGGCAGCCGTCTCTGGGCTGGTGTGGGCAGGTCTCTCCAGTCGCTCAGGAGCCCACCGGCAGTCCGAGATGCAAGGGAGGGGGAAGTTAACCGCTCCACCTACCCTTGTCGCTGGTCTCCAAGCCTCTCGGGACCTTTCTCCTTCCAGTTCTCCTCCGCAACGTCTTCCCGTGGAGTCTCCTGTAGTCTCAGGCACCCTTCCTTCCAACCCTCACCTGATCTATGTTTCTCTGCTCGCTTATTTTTTTTCTCTTTCTTCTAAAATTGGTCTTTTTTGCAGAGACCTTCTGACTGGCGGCTCATCTCATCTGCCATCTTGGCTCCTCTTCTGTCTTCCCGGCTTTTTTGCACCTAGCCTTTCCCTATCCCTCCAAACTGAGCAAACGCTCTTTCTTAACGTTTTTACCTGTAATTTTGTGCGCCATTAATCTGGTATAAAGAAAATGCTAAAAAGACTATTATTTCCTGTTTTCAGTAATAATGTTTTATTTTTAATCTCTTTAAAAGGGAACAGATCCTGCCTTATTTTGAAATGAAGTACATTACATTTGGGAGAAACCCAGTCAACGTGTATCAACAACAACCATATTACTTTTAGTTTTTAAATGTTATATAAGGTGATGGCTAACATTAACTCAGATAGTCTGTGATTTCCTTTTTTCTTATTCATAGGTTTTTGGTTAAATGGTATTTCGTTCATAAGTTATAGTATTTATTTGATAATATTTGAAGAACTTGAAACTATACATTAAAAATGACAAATATTCAAGAAACTATTATAGAAGAGATTGTAAATGAGACATTGTTTTAATGGTTATCCATTGCATTCCATTCATTGTTCTGCCATTGTTTCTTGAAGATAAAGCCCACATTTTATGCTCTGAATAATTCAGAGTCCTAACCTTTCTCTGCTATGTAGCATTCACTAAATAGCAACTGAAAAAAATAAATATTAGAGACATTTTAACACATTAAAATAAAAGATTTCAAGCAATCCACAAAATTATTTCAGACTAACAAAATAATAAAACTCATGTGTTCTCCCTTCCTTCTTTATTTTTTGTCATATGTGAATACAGTACTGTTACTATGCTAGCATATCGAAGGAGTCATACAACCTCTTTTTTTTTTCATTTTATTGACTATGCTTATCTTTTTTTCCTCTTTTTTTAAAATTTCAGCATATTATGGAAGTACAAATGTTTAGGTTACGTATATTGCCTTTGCCCCACTTAATCTGTGCCTCTTCCAGGTGTCTTTCATGAACCCTGTCTATGGCTGCAGTGGGAACAAAAGTCATGAGAGGGTTCTTCACTCATGACACACACTTTCCTCACTACAAGAACGTCTGAAAATTCCCCATTGAGGCTAGTCTATATAATCTTTTTTGGTTCAGAACCACAACAGATATCTGGTTTGTATCTGGTTAAGAACTGGTGAGAACATGGTTCTTTCATTCTCTTAAAAATAATGACACTTTAAAAATTGGTTATACCTGAATATAATGAAAAAAAAAAAGGCATCTAGAAGGCTCTAGAGTGAAATATATTTCTCGGTCCATTCTGACTTTTGTCAACCAAAATTCACAGCCCAGACAATTCTTGCTGCCAGTTCTCATGTATTCTTCTATATCAGTTAGCTATCGACACATAACAAATCATCCCAAGCACAGCGGCTTAAAATAGAAAGTATTTATAGTTTCATGAGTCAGCTGAGCAGTTTTCTAGACTCAGCTGGTCTCCCTCCTGTGTCTGTGGTTAAACGGGTAGGCTGGGCCATGGCCAATCTATGATGACCTTGGCTGAGACAGGTGAAATGACTAGGATCTGCAATGTGGACTCTCCTCCCCCAGTTAGGTGAAGTCAGATTTGTTCTCACAGTGGCAAATGTAGGGGTCTGATTTAAAGAGAAGCACAAGAAGCATCCTGAGACCTAGGGTCTCAACTGGAAAACTGCTACTTCTGCTACATTCTATTATAATAAAGGCCAGCCCAGATTCCAGAGGCAAGACAATGGATAGATTCCACCTTTCAATGGAGGATCTGCAAAATCACCTTGCAAAAGGCACAGATACAGGGAAGGCTAAAGGATCAGGAATAGGTATATGAATTTTCTTTTTTCCCTTTTCTTTGTATTTTTTGCTTTAAATATTAATAAACTAACATGTATTGACTACCTGGTGCAAATCAGTATTTTAGACACTTTTCTTGTATGAATTTATCTAACACTTCCCTAAACTCGAGATAGATACTTAATTCTTATTCCCATTTTACAAGTGAGAACACAGAGATATTAAGTAACTTGCCCAAGGTCACCAGCTAGTAGAAGTTGGAAGTGAGATTTATTCAAGTAGACTCACTTCAGAATCTGAGTTCTTACCATTGTGCTACACTGCCTTCTGTGGACCAGTAACATACGATAACATACTCTACATATTATTCTGCACCTTGTTTATTCACTTAGAATAAAATCTTTGAGATTTTTCTGTACCAGTACATAAAGTGTTTCCTCATATTTTCAATGAGCATAAATACCTGGTTGAATGGATATGTAGAAATTATTTAACTAGTTCCTTCTTGATGAACCTTCAGGTTGATCAATTTTTTTTCTATTACAAACAATATCACATATAATATTCCAGTACATTGGCTTACTAAATAAGACCAGAGAGTTAGTTTTACTGTGAAGACATAGTACCATGAACATTTATTTCCTGAATAACAGCATTGAAATTTAAAAGCAAAATATACTACAACTGTAACACAAAGAATTAACAGAAATTTTATGAGATTAGAAGATCCTTACACAATTTTCTCAGTTACTTTCAGTTAAAATGCTCAAGGAATAACTGGGATGTGGAAAATCTGAATGATAACTAAATTTGTTTAATTCTCATCAAACTGTATACTACACAAAGAAAAAGTGCATTTTATTGCAAGTACCTGCTTGACCACATATTAGACAACATTCTGAAGTATATTATATTAAAATTGGAAATTGACACTAGAAGTATAAACAAAGAGAGAAAACCTGAATCACTTGGAAAACATTATTCTAAAAAATTTTTAGGTAAAGGAAAAACTCAAATTGCTTAAATACAGAATATCTAGGAAAATATCATGAGATATAGCCAAGCTATACTTGAAGGAAAAGTGACAGTATTTAAAAAGGAAAGATTAAAAATTACCATTCAACTCAATAAATTATAAAAGGAGCAAAAATATGCTATGCAAAGCAATGAGAAAAATTAATGAGCATAAAAGCAGGAATAAATAAATTAATAAAGAACATTAGTATTGGGAAAGAAATGTTAAGAATTGATTGTTTGAATAAAATATTCTTTTAAAAAACCACAAAGAAGATAAACAAAAAAAATAATGTGAGCAATAAAATACTAGTGAGTCCAATCAAGTGAAAAGAGAGAAAATAAAAATAGAAAAAAACTGGTAGAAATTAGAAATAATTGCAGATTTTAGGATTAAATGAATTATAAAGACTTTTATTGCACTTATGATAATATATTTCAAAACTTAGATGAAATGAATGAATATCTAGGAAAACATAAATAACAAAACTTAGCAATACCATGAAAGAAATTACCAGAATGATCCAAAGATTCTCTTTTAAAATATGCTAGGTACATACAGTTTCAAAGCAAAGTCTTTTAAACCATTAAGGAACAGATTAATCTTATACTATTGTATGTAGTTTTAGACTGTAAAAATCAAACCATTCACAGTTCCATGAAACTGAAATCAGAACACATTGTATGGCATACAATAGATGCATTTAATATGGTATTATCTCAATTTTTCCTTAAACACTTCTCTTAAATTAATAATGCACTTTGTGTTGATTAAAGTCATACAAGTTGAATATGTTATTCAAACAGAGATAAATGTCAGAAAATAATCCTGTCCCCTTCCCCCATGATGCATAGACTTCATGTCTATGGCCTATAAACTTACCTGCACAAAAGAAATTTCAATAATAGTTGTTTCATAAATATGTAATTTTCTCCCAATAAATCAGAATTCTCCTTAGGTCTGGGATTGTGCCTTCTACTCCTATTTTACTCACCATTGTGTAAAAAATAAAATTTAGACAAATAGAAGATGATACATGCTTTCGAGAGAATGAATGACAGAGCCAGTGTAGCACAGTGAATAGGAACAGAGTTTTAGTTCCCAAATCTTTAGTTTTGAATTCTAGCTCTGCCGCTTTGTATCTGTGGGGTCTTGGACAAATTACTTAGCTTATTCTAAGCTTTAGTTACTGAGCCATAAAATGTCTATGGTACAAACCTAGAGGGTAGGTATTAAACATGAGGATTGAAATATGTAATGCATGAAAAGCATTTGGTACAGGGGCGAGCACATGGCAAGAACACGATGAATGACCAGGGAGGATGGTGATGGACGGACTGCCTTTATAGTTTCAAGTTTCCATTCCCCTAGACGGGAATCCGCATGAAGGAGGGAGTTTGTCTTCTTCGTTGCTTTATCAGTTGTACTCAGACTAGTGGTCAGCGCACAGCAGGCATTGAGGAATATCTGTTGAATGAATGAATCAATACATTTCCAGTGTTTGTCAAGTATACTTTGCTTAGTATGCCTTAAAATAACTCGATGGTAAAATGTTTTCATTACGGCAACACGAAACAGGATTTTATTTCTTTTATTGTTAATAAAAGATCAGTTTAAAAGGATTTGGTAAGTACGCATTTATCTTTTATATGTGCCATACCTTTAGTTCTTCTGGCAGTTTTTCTTATTTGATGTCAAAAAGAAAATATTTGTTGAAGAAATTTTTCTATCAATATTTTGTAATAATAAAAGAAGCTGAATGATATACGCTGGAGACTGACAGAATAAAAAAATACAGCCTAGCATCTGAGTAGTATGATTAATTTTTTTAAACACAAATGTGTTCATTTAGTGTGTGCCTAAATTCATTTTTCATCACTCTATTCTAATAATAAGTTTCAAAGACAAAAATAATGATTTTGCCAAAAATACAATTTAGTGCGGGCTTATATTAGTTTTAAAAAAGCATGAGCCGTCATTTGCTTGAAATTGACAACAAATTCCTTCAATTTAATGGTCATTTAAAAAGCTCCCCACCCCCATCCCCTCCAGGCATTCAGGATGAATGTAAATGTGCACATCCAGGGAGAGCAAGGATCAATTTAGTCGTTAATGCTCATTGTTTCCGTTTCAGAGTGCTTACATTTTCCTTCAACTCCTCCTAATGTGGTGGTCAGTACGATTTCTGGAAGAAGTCACCTCTCTCTCAGCACTGTGGCGTATATGAGCATTTCTTTGCTTATTCTTCATAGAGGCATTTAGCTAGAATTTAACAGAGAAACAACAACTGGAAATATCTTTCCCCACCCCAGTGAACACAAAAAATTAATCATCTCAGAGAGTCTGTATTAAACCTGACACTGTGCACAATGCAAATGTGGCACAAAGTCTACCCTTATGTTTATTTGCAAATGTGTATAGATATGCTTCATATAAATTAATCCTCCGTTTCATTATAAGGAAGGAATTACGTCTGTGGTCAAAGGGTGGTGGTGGGGGAGAGTTAATCTGATTTAGCGCAGCATGTGAAAAATTAATTGAAAATCAGAACTCCATAGTGTTTATTATAAAGTAATTTCACACCAGCTCAGGATTAGCATGGTAACGGGTGACAATAGGTCATCACTATGTTAATTGAAAGACAGCATGCTTTGTAAAGAAGGAGAGAGAAAGAGGGAAGAAGAGAGAGAGAGATTGATTTGGAGGCACAGTATGTAATATATGAGTCGGTGGTGGTTTGGGACAAAGGGTATAGATAGGATGGGACCCCATTGAAAAAGATAGCTTCTTGCAAAATCAAGTGACTCTCCTTGGGTGCCTAAGCAAATACTGTGTCTGGTGACATGAAGCTCTGAAATACTCTGAGATCCCTGCAGTTCGAAGTGTTTTCTAGTTGCTGCACCTGTCAGAGTTGGCTGTTTTCTAACTGGAGATGCTGACAGCTCTCTGGTGGGGATACTGGGGTCAGCAGAGGAGAGGCAAAGCCCAGGCCCTTGGCCAAATACTTTAAAGTTCTTCTCATCTTTTGTTCTTTGAAGATGCAGCTTGGCTCTCAGCAACTCTGAACTCTCACCTGGAGGGATTAGTGCGATCAGCATTAGTGGTAAAGTGAGGGCATCTTTCACGCACCAACCTCAGAGTCAATAATGCCAATACCAGCAGACAAGTAACAGAAAATAGCCTGTCATGTTGACATCATGCTGGATGAGTGGCCAAGTCAGACTCATCCTTCCAGTAGGGTGCAGAGTCCACTGAGCATCTCTCTGCAGCAGCCAGTGCCCACTCCACTCTGGCATCTCACCTGGGGGCCGTGGGCTGGGATGTGCAATCTGGGACCATAGTCCGAGCTTCAGCAGCTCAAATAGGGAAGCGCTTTTTCTGGTGTATTTGAATAACGGAGTGAAGTGTTAAAGAAGTTGCGTGATCAGCAGATCATGCCATGGATACAGATCACACAAAACGTATTTCAAGTGAAAACTCTGTTATTAACTACGGTCATCGTTGAGATCTGGGCTAGCAACTCATTAATGATTTAAATTTGTATTTCCATAAGAGCAACCAAACAAACAGAAAAGTAGAATGATGTAACATATACGTAATCAAGCTGGGGATTAGCTCAAGGAAATCAAATTCACGGAAATGAATGGAAGAGAAACCGTAGCTGCGGTGTGTGTGTGAGTGGTGTGTACGGAAATCATGTGTATGGGCCGGAAGGGGAGGTGGCCAGAGCAGAGGAAATCAGCAACTTATTTGTAAAGAGAAGAAATCCTCTGTTAGTATTCTGCAACTCTCTGTGGTATGAGCTGATGCATGTGACCTTTCGGCCTACCATTTCTTGTGGAAAGTTTGCAACCCAGGCTGACACAAGCTGTTGTAATATGTTAATTTTGACCCAGCTCTGCCACAAATACTAACCATGATCTCTAAGACATTTTCACTAAGAAATAGAGTCCTTTCAGACATCGCTTTTGGCACTAAGTGTCCTGGCAAACTTTCTAATGAAGGTCAAAATTAAAAGGCAAAGAAACCCAAAAAACAGAATGAGAAAAGAAAAAGTGGTGCGGGGAAATGGGAAGGCTACAGAGGTTGTTAACTGTGCAGTCAGCATTCCAGGCAGAGGGTCCCTTCTCCTTCATCCTTTCAGGAAGCTTTGTTCCTTGGAAGAGTTCGGGGAGAGGCCAGCTGGAAGTTATGTGGAAAAAATTGAGTGGAGATGAATTCAGAGAGAATAGGATGAGTTTGGAATCTCCCCTCAAGGAGCTAGGTGTAATTTTAGAGGATAGGAAGAAATAGGGAAATAGGCCTGCCCAGCAGAGTGTTCTGTGACACTGGGTCAACTTCATTTATTCGAGGTCTGACCAACCGTGGGTCACCACAAGCTCTGATGTGTACTCAGGTCAGCCATGTACTAGCAGTGAGTGAAACAGCAAAGTAGGTACTTCTGGGTAGGGCAGAGAACTGGGAAAGCAGGTGGTGGCTACCCCGCCCATGTTGATCGTTGCTACATAGAGGTATGGGCCAATTTTGTCTGTATCTTTTGACTTTTAAAGAGGAGATACAAAAATATATGTTAATTTGAAATCTCCCAATTTCTAAGAGAGGACAACTAAGGTAAATGTTTGAATTACTATGTGGACCTCATAAAATCTGTCTGTGAGCAAGACACAGACTTACGCTTATCATTTGTGATCTAGGAGGTTGCTGCTGGCCCTCTATTCTCTGAAATCCACCTGCTGGCAGAGAGGAATCCCTTCTCCTGGGTTTATGTTTGCAAAATTGGTGTTTGTCATCAGTATATTTTTTAACTTAAAGGTTAAATAGGTATTTTCCCTCTGATTAATGATTCTCAATTCTCTGGTTTTAAAAAAGGGCAAAATATATGAAATATAGGTTCTGTGACCCTCATAATTGAAAAGGGCTGGATGAGAAAGCACTTTGTGAAATGCCAATGTTGTATCTTTTTGTTCTTTCCTAAATAAAAAGAACAGATTTTTTTTTCCAGAGCAGGAATTCCTAACACTGGGTTCACTCATGAGCTTCAGTTCGGCTCTAAGTACTCTATAACTGTACACAAAATTTTGCATGTAGATGGGCACTGCACACTTTCCTTTTTGAAGAGACAGAGTGTGTAGCTTTCATTCACTCCAAAAAGGAGTCCATGTCTCCTCCCCAAAGATCAATATCTACTGCTCTAGGTCCTATAAATAGTCTTTAACTATTTATTTTACAGAAAAACAATATGCATGTTCTCTGTTTCAACAGTATCCAATTGAGGTTCACAGTTAAAAAAATAAAAATGACAAGGAGATTGTTTATTGCACCAATAGCATAAAATCTAGAACCATACATTTGATGAATGTGTCAGGTCATCAGGGTAGTTGTTAAGCTGTTTCTGAATGGATTGAATTAGTTTGCTAGACATTTAAGTAGACATGTACATAAAACTTGATAGAATTGATACTTTCCTAGACTTTATACTTTTTAAGGTAATAAACTAGGTGGCCATTTGTTATTATTTTTAGCTGCTCAGCATCTGAACAACCTTCTTAGATTTTGAGAATTCATGGAATTAATTAAAAGAATTTAAAAATTATTTCTGGTGAGAATGTACAGAATGGGAGGAAAATAGGGATCCAGCTTTGAGTCAGCTCAGTCCATGATTAAATTGTGATCTTCCTCCAAACTAATTTTCTTCAAGAAGCAAAAGTAAATGCTCTGTGGAGGATTATAATATCATTCAGAGATTAAATTTTTTCAGTAGTTTTTCATTTAAAAAAGTGTATTACTCAGAATAAAAAATAACAAGTTAAAAATGGTAAAAATTGGCCAGAAACCAAGAGACTTTATTTTTAAAACAAATTTAGTGTAGCTTAGGTGAACAGTGTTTATTAAGTCTACAGTAATGTACAGTAATGTTCTAGGCCTTCACATTCACTTCCCACTCACTGACTCACCCAGAGTAACTTCCAGTTCTGCAAGCTCCATTCATGGTAAATGCCCTATATTATACAGATGTAGGATTTTTTTCTTTTATATCTTATTTTTACAGTACCTTTTCTATGTTTAGCTATATTTAGATACACCGTTGTAACACCATTGTGTTACAATTGCCTACAGTATTCAGTACAGTAACATGCTGCACAGGTTTGCAGCCTGGGAGCAACAGGCTATGCTATATAGCCCAGGTGTGTCATAGGCTTTGCTATCCAGATTTGTGTAAGTACACTCCATAATGTTTGCATGACAAAATTGCCTAATGACTCATTTCTCAGAATAGCCCTGTGTAGTTAGACTTAAAGTGAGTGTGCTAATATACATTCCAGAAATTACATGACAAGATATAGA
>CAUYSK010125458.1:0-107036 GCA_963575035.1 Avahi laniger
AAAGAGTCCTCGAAATCCTCGCCACAGCACTTAGGAAAGAGAGTGGTATTAAGGGTGTCCAAATGGGGACAGATGAGATCAAACTCTCATTCTTTGCCGATGACATGATATTATATCTAGAAAACCCCAAGGATTCATCTAAGAGACTCCTAGAACTGATAAATGAATTCAGCAAAGTCTCAGGATACAAAATCAATACACATAAATCTGTAGCATTCATATATGCCAAGAGCAGTCAAGCCAAAAATCAAATCAAAAACGCAATTCCTTTTACAATAGTCTCAAAGAAAATTAAATATTTAGGAATATGTTTAATGAAAGATGTGAGAGACTTACACAGGGAGAACTACAAAACACTAAAAAAAGAAATTGTAGAAGATGTAAACAGATGGGAAAACCTACCTTGTTCATGGGTTGGCAGAATTAATATCATTAAAATGTCCATACTACGTAAAGTGATCTACAGAATTAATGCAATCCCTATCAAAATCCCATTATCACTCTTTACAGATCTGGAAAAAATAATTCTGTGCTTTGTATGAAACCAGAAAAGACCTCATATAACCAAAGCAATCTTGAGTAAAAAGAACAAACTGGGAGGTATCAGTCTACCAGACTTCAAACTGCACTACCAGGCTATAGTAACTAAAACAGTATGGTACTGACACAAGAACAGAGACGCTGACCTCTGGAATAGGACTGAGAATCCAAAGATGAAACCATCCGCATATGGCAATCTAATCTTTGATTAAGCTAACAAAAATATACACTGGGGAAAAGAATCTCTTTTCAATAAATGGTACTGCGAAAACTGGATAGCTACATGCAGAAGAATGAAACTGGATCCCCACCTCTCATCTTTCACAAAAATCAATTCAAGATGGATAACAGACTTAAACTGAAGGCATGAAACCTTAAGAATTCTAAAAGAGGATGTTGGGAAGACCCTTTCAGACATCGGCCTAGGCAAGGAATTCATGAAGAAGAACCCCAAAGAAATCACTGCAGCAACAAAAATAAATAAATGGAATCTGATCAAATTAAAAAGCTTCTGCACTGCCAAGGAAACTATCATTAGAGTGAATAGACAGCCCCAGAATAGGAGAAAATATTTTCTCTCTACCCATCTGATAAAGGACTGATAACCAGAATCTATCTAGAACTCAAAAAAATCAACAAGAAAAAAATCAAACAACCCCATCAACAAATGGGCAAAGGAAATGAACAGAAACTTTTCAAAAGAAGACAGAATAATGGCCATAAAATATATACAAAAATGCTGAACATCTCTAATCATTAGAGAAATGCAAATCAAAACCACAATGAGATATCACCTAACTCCAGTGAGATTGGCATCTATCAAAAAATCCCAAAACAACAAATGCTGGTGAGGATGCGGAGAGACAGGAACACTCTTACATTGCTGGTGGGACTGCAAATTAATGCAACCTCTGCAGAAAAGAATTTGGAGATACCTCAAAGAGCTAAAAATAGAAATACCATTTGATCCAGCAATAGAGCTATTAGACATTTACCCAAAAGAGCAAAAAACATTCTATGATAAAGACATCTGCACCCGAATGTTTATGGCAGCACGATTCGCTATTGCAAGGATGTAGAAACAACCCAAGTGCCTGTCAATCCATGAGTGGATTATCAAAATTTGGTATATGTATACAATGGAATACTACTGAGCCATAAGAAACGACAGTAATCTAGAACCTCTTATACTTTCCTGGATTAAACTTAAGCCCATTATCCAAAGTGAGACACCGCAAGATCAAAAGAACAGGCTCCACTTGTACTTGCCATCAAATTGGTACTAACTGATCAACAGTAGGGTGATCACATGGCAGAAATACTCTCCAGGGATTGGAGGGAAGGTAAACCCGCCTCTAAAGGACATGGGGAGCATTGTAGGGGGGAAGAGCAAGCCTCTAACACTCGCTTGGGTGATGCAAAGACATAAAGTGTAACCATAATTTTTGTACCCTCATAATACCCTGAAATAAAAAAAAAAAAAGCTTGAAAAGTGGCCAGTCCCATTGACCGTTACAAAAAAAAAAAAAAAGACAAATCACCTACATACCAATTCAACAAATGCACTTATTTTTTAAACTATTTTAGTTTATAATGCTGATTATATCTTCATAACATAATTTTCACATAAGTTAATTTTATTTTTTCTAAGCAGTAGGAAAATTAAACCACTGGTATATTTAAGAGCAAAGAAATGGAAGACTAAAAGGATGAGAGAGGGAAGTAGAAGATTATAAAGATCCCTTAGGTCTTCCATCTTTTTTCTACTCATTGTATCATTTTAATTTTGCATCTCAGTTTATATCTGTAGCAGCTGAGCATGCAGGAAAAGTTGAAGATGTTCTTAATGTGCCGGTACAAAGTCCAGATGAAATCCAGGTGTATCTATGAGCATCCTGGATAAACTGCTAATGAAAAGGCTAAAGATCAGCAGCTAATAATTAATAGCTTGGTCATGGAATGATGTGGCATCATGATATTAGTTACACAATTTTCTTCTATTTTTCTAATCTGAGGCTCTCAACTCACAGCTTCCATTTTGTAGTCAAAGATAGTCCAAGGTTCTATTTTTCACGTCTATATTTCAACCGTAAGAAAGGGTAGAAGGAACATTAGATGTCATGCTTCTGTCCTTTAACGGTGTGGCATAGAATTTGAACTCATCACTTCTTGTTTAATCCCATTAGCCTAGATTTAGTTATGTGGACAAATACTGCTAAAATAGAAGCTAAGAAGTATAATCTTTTGTTGTGTAGCCATGCATACAGATACAATTTAGTAGTTTTGTTAGTAAAATGTAATGAAGATATTGTGGGAAAACCAGTTCTTGATTCACCAAATAAAACTAAATTTGTAGATTGATCATTAGGTGAATTGATCTGCTTCTGAGAAGCTGTTTGGACATTTAGAAATTATATGCACCTAAGTGTCTATCTAGTACTTGAAAGGCATACAATGCCTTTGAATGAAAGAATAAATTGCTAAGCCATCAAGGACTGGGTTAGAAATGACAATAACAGAGCACACCTGAACTCACAGACTCACTGAATCAATTCAGTCAATATTTATTGAGGGACTGCAGGCCAAGATTTATGTTAATCACTGGGTGAACAAAAATAAAAAAGGATAATGAACCTACTCATATGTGCCAAAAAATTATGATGAGGAAGAATTGTCAAACTAATCATATAAAAAGATATAGAAATATTAAATATTCTTATCTTCTCCCATATTATTATCACACTATCTCTGTAAAGTTTGAATTCTACTGGCTTACCACCAAAAAGAATCACAGGTGAGTGTATTGTGATGTATGCACCTCTTCTCAGCCTTGGGTAGATTCATACATACATTATTAACCAAATTCATTAGTCTGATATACAAGCAGAATGTCAATGTATTTCTTTGCAATAAAACATTCTTGCTGCACAGACCATAAGACTCAATACTGACATGATGAATGTCTTTTTTCTCTAGAAAATCTTTACAAGAAGGCAAATTACAACAAAAAGTTTGCTTGATGTACTTGAGATCTCAAAACTACTTGAGACAAATTGAATATTTATTATCTATAATAGCCAAATGCACTCATTTCACAAAAGTTTTTTAGTTTCTCATCAATGGGACTGTAATATTTGTAATGCATTGGCAAAAGTTTCTCCTACATGGTTTTGGAAATGGTTTCAGACCCCATTTATCTCCTATATGATTATTTCTTAAATCAGATCAAAACTGACCAGCACTGTGCCATCCCGATCCCAGCCCTGAGTTTCTGATTGATCCATATTTTGCTTAGATCTTTTAGTGTATTTTTTTTTCTGTCAGGTAATATGGAGCTATTCTATTTCTTTAATGTAATTTTTAATATATATATACTTTTACTGTGCTAGCTTCATCATCAAAATTTATTAAAATTTATAAGGGGAATCTTAGTATATTTTCATATATTTAATATACAAGTGGCATCTTTAATGTATAATAAAATACTATGGAAACACAGGGGAAGGAGGAAATCTATTTGATTAAGGGCATCGAGAAAAGTTTTCTCAATATAAATAATTATATTTGACTAGATTTGAAAAATGGATAAGACTTCAAAAGTGAATAAACAAGAAAAACGATTTAGGCAAAGGAGTGTGTGCAATTAAAAAGACATAAAAATCAATGGCATGTTTATAAAGTGATCAGTAATCTGGTGTACCTAGCATACATTAGTGTTTTAATATGAAATAATATTAGAAGAAAAATTTTATTATTATGTGAGATACCATAGTAAAAATAGTAATTTCAATTACTATTATAATTTTAATAATGATTCAGGACATGAATTCACATTAATAGATGAAGGAAGAAAGAACATAGAAAGAATGAATGAAATGGTCTCAATATCAGATGGAAAAAGCAGAAAATTAATAAAAAATATATCCATTGGAGTTGCTTATCTGAAGACACTACTCTATAGAGCATCTTGAGTTTTATCTTTTTTCTTTCCTTTCTTCCTCATCATCAAGCTTTCTGAAAATAGCAGCATGTTTCCAGATATGATTTCCTGGATCCATGGTTTATAATCATATTTCTTTCAGTATAAAGTATATTGGAGCTAAAATTAATCATGCTAAAAAGCAACCTTTGTTTTCCCAACCCGTCTTGTTAGTGATATTATACGAACTTTTAAAAATATAATTTATAAACCTCCCCATACGTAAACCAAATGTTTAAGAACTCTTGAAAGTATGCAAACAAACAAACAAAAAATGTCTCCCAAACAAAGGCTGTGCTTTTTCTCAATATGAACTCCTAAATCTGATACTAAACACTCAGCAAATGGAACTTCTTTGGAGCATTTTATCAAAGCAACAACAGAAGTTGCCTTTGTTGGGAAACTCTTTTGTTATTGGCCCAATCTTTATGCAAAGGAAATAAACTGTGTATGTGGATAAGAGTAAAAGACAAAAAAAAAAAAAAAACAAAAACACAGACTAAAAACATTTTGATTACAAAATTATTCAGAATTGAAAATTATAATGCATCCAATGTTAATTTGTCTTAGCGTTTGCCTCCTTAAGAAGCTATATTGCAAAAGCAATCAGTCGCTTAAGATTGGTTACCAAACATGGTAGCTAAGAAATATATGCCAGCAGTGTGTTTAAAAATATTGATATTATATAGGGCCTCAAAAATCTTTACCATTAATGAATTGTCCCTGTAGTATTTCTCCCTTGCCATACTCCATGAGAAATGTTTTAAGTACACATGATAACCAGCTGAAGTGACACAATGCTATAGCTGAGCAGCGACTGAGAGCAGCTAGTTACCATGTTACCTTCTACCAGGAGCCAGGCAGACACTGAGGTAAAAGGCCCAGTCAGTAAAACTTATGAACAGCTCCATTTTGATTTGTCTGGTCAATCATAAGGTCATTTACTTTCAGGTATTTCAACAAAGTTTGCCTGACAGGAAATTAATTCTGGAAGATCTTTACCCATAAAAAGGCAAGAATCATTTGTAGTTCTGAAGACTTGAATATAGCATTGTCTCCAGGCTGATATGCAGCAGATTCAGGAATGCCACCCATAGTGCTCAACTTCCCTAGAAATGTTATTTGAACAAAACACAAACTAGGTAAATCTTATTTCAAGTATTAGGCAGGGAAAGACAATTCTACTGGTGCACAGATATTTGTTAACCAAGTTTCAGGTCCATTTAAATCCGCTTGCATATTGAAGATAGAGAAGACTGAGGTCATAACTAAGGAGAGGAGAAACTTGACAGACTTTCCCCGTCTTTACAGGGCCTGCACCAATACCATGTTCCAGATTTCTGATGAAAGAACCAAGGGAACAGAAGATATAGAAAACAAAGAGTTAATATATAACTAAGCAATAACAATGACAAAAAACATAGTAAATTTTTTAATAAAATTAAATTTGTCCCTGTTCTCCCAAACAAAATCATCTGAAGTGATTTTGTTTTTTTAATTCATGTACATATGCAAAAATTTGCATTAAATATGAATAGAAAATTAAAGCAGTTAAACATGAACATTAGTTGTAGATGAGTCTGAAAAATAAATGAGAAAACATGGATTCCCTTTGGAAGTATGAAAGAGCTTTTCACACTAGTTCTTGATTGTAAATCAACATTAATTCAAAACAATCATATCTGCTAATGATTGTCTGATAATTTCTTCTTTCAATTGTAATGATCAAAATTTTGCTATTATTAGTTCTTTGGGGACTGAACAACAGCTTTAGACACCTATACTTTGGCTGTACTCTTTTAAGTCTTTTCCATTTTTCGTAGGTTTACTGATAGCTCTATAAGGAGCACATCTACACCATACCGTTGTTTGTTCTGGAGTAAATACCTTTGGTCACACCAGCAATTCAGCAACTGAGAACTAAAAGAGGAAATTGTTTCTTTATGTGTAGGTTTATGACAGAAATGATAGTCCTGAATAATTAGGAATACTTTAATTAATAATGACAATAAGCAAACATACTGAGTACTCATTACATGTTAGACACAATTCTAAATACATTGCATTTCTTTTGGGGAGGGTAGCCCAGGGAGGTATTTTGCTATTTTTTAAAAAAGAAATATACATTGTGCATGTGTACATTGCACGTAACATTTTTTCATTATGTAAATGTAATAATATAACTATACAGTTATATTTCTTTATTACTTGGAAAGTGCAGGAAAAAAAATACCATAATCTTACCACTTAAGATAGCCACTGCAAGAATTTTGGTGAATATTTTTCTAGTATTATTACAGTATTATTTTTATATAATCTTGATACAATTTTACCTTGGACATAAGCATTTTTAAGTTTTTCATAAGCATTTTCAATTTTAAAAACCATTTTAATTGTCATAAAAGGACACCAAATTCCTTTCTTAATTTTTACTATTAAAAATGACCATTTTGTGTATATGTCTTTTCCCAACTTTTGCTTATTTTCATTAGAAAGATTTCTGGAAGTGGAATTAAGGAGGTAAGTGTATATGGATATTTTTATGATTTTTTAAAATCCATGTGGACTTCAAAGATTTATTCAAATTAACACTATCACTAACTGTATACAATAGTGTTATTTGTACTATACCAATATTTGATAATATGGAAACTTAAAAAATCATTATAACAGGTGAAAAATTATAACTAATATTTGTTTGTGTTTCTTTGAATACTGGTGAGGTTGAAGACAATCCCAGCTATTTGTTTACTGTTTTTTTTTTAGTTGCCTAATGATATAATGTGCCGATTTATGGGATATTCATATTTTTCTTATCAATATATCTGATTCCTTTACATATTTGTACAGTTCTGCATATTATTCATACTCAAAAAAGGCCAGTTGAGTACAATTATTATCAAAATTTGCAGATGAGATAATTGGCCACTGGGAGTTTAAGAAACTTGTCCTCTGCCACATGTGTAGGTGGTGGAGCTGAAAAACTGAGAAATTCTGAATCTGGAGATTGTACACCTAACTGCATTGGAAAATCTGCTAATATCTATCATTATTATTTCTTCTTTCTCTCTCTCTCTCTCTTTCTCTTTCTTTCTCTCTCTCTTCTTTTTCTTTTAGAGACAGATTTTCGGTTTGTCACCCAGGCTGGAGTGCAGTGGCAAGACTGTAGCTCACTGTAACCTCAAACTCCTGAATTCAAGAGATCCTCCTGCCTCATTCTTCCAAGTAGCTGGGACCACAGGCATTTGCCACCACACCCAGCTAATTTTAAAACCATCCTCATATAGCTGTCTGATCTTTGACAAGGCAGACAAAAACATGCACTGGGGAAAAGAATCCCTATTCAATAAATGATGCTAGGAAAATTTGATAGCCATATGTAGAAGAATGAAAGAGGATCCACACCTCTCACAAAAGTCAACTCACGCTGGTTAACAGATTTAAACCTAAGGCATGAAACTATAAGAATTCTAGAAGAAAATGTTGGAAAAACTCTTATAGACATTGGCCTAGGCAAAGAATTTATGAAGACCACAAAAGCTATCACAGCAACAAAAATAAAAAAATAAATAAATAAATGGGAACTGATCAAATTAAAAAGCTTCTGCATAGCCAAGGAAATTATCATTAGACAGAATAGACAACCCACAGAATGGGAGAAAATATTTGCATGATATGCATCTGATAAAGGGCTGATAACTAGAATCTATATAGAACTGAGGAAAATCAGCAAGAGAAAAACAATCAACCCCATTAAAAGTGGGCAAAGGACATGTACAGAAACTTTTCAAAAGAAGATAGACTAATGACCAACAAACATATGAAAAATGCTCAACATCTCTAATCATCAGGAAAATGCAAATGAAAATCACAATGAGATATCATCTAACTCCAGTGAGAATGGAGTTTTTTATCAAAAAGTCCCAAAACAATAAATGTTGGTAAGGATGCAGAGAGATAAGAACCCTTATACCCTGCTGGTGGGATTGCAAACTAGTACAATCTCTAGGAAAGTAAGATGGAGCTACCTCAAAAAACTAAAAGTAGAACTACCATTTGACCCAGCAATCCCACTACTGTGTATCTACCCAAAGAAGAAAAAGACATTCTATACAAAAGACATCTGCACTTGAATGTTTATGGCAGCACAATTCACAATTGCAAAGATGTGGAAACAACCCAAGTGACCATCAATACATGATTGGATTAATAAAATGTGGTATATGTATACCATGGCATACTATTCAGACATAAATAAAATGATGAACTATCTATTGTGTTGTCCTGGATGGAGCAATAGCCCATTCTTCTAAGTGAAGTATTACAAGAATGGAAAAACAAACAGCACATATACTCACCATTAAATTGGTACTAATTGATCAACAGTAATGTGCACATATTGGAAGTAACATTCACAGGGTGTAGGTCATGGGGGAGGGGGGGATGGGTAAATTCACACCTAACGGTGGCCTTGAGCAGTGTCCTGGGGATGAGAACGCTTGTAGTGCTGACTCTGGCGTTGCAAAGGCAATTTATGTAACCAAAGTGTCTGTACCCTTGTAATACTTTGAAACAAAATTTAAAAAGTTTATTTTGTAAAGATGGGGTCTTACTAAGTTGTGCCAGATGGTCTCAAACTCCTGGCCTCTAGTGATCCTCCCATCTCAACCTCCCAAAGTGCTGAGGTTACAGATGTGAGCCACCATGCCTGCTCTATCATCATTATTTCTGAAGGCAATTTTATAAAGACAAATACTCTAACGTTATTTACATATAATAAATGTCTTCATTTAAAATACTGATTTAGGCTCAATAGAAATTAGTTTTAATTAATTTTAAGGCTGTGAGGGTCACTGAATTTTAAATTTGCATTTATGTCTATTGTGTTTTATTATTTTAAACAATCAGCAGCAACAAAGCATAATGTAGGGGGAAAAAGTCTATTTCCTAAATGTGGCTACTTCAACTGTCTGTGAATACAGTGAAACTTATCTCCCGACTGCTAAGTTTCCTTGTTTTTAAATGGTCTTTTTTCAATTGATTTTATTTACTTTCAAAGTGACATTTCAACAGAGGTATCCACTCTCATTTCTACTCTCCTTTGACATTTCTGTGACTTAGAGTGCAAGAAGCTGCTTGCCAAAGACTTGCTAGATTGATGTTGGGAGGAAAGGAAAAAAAATCTGCAGATAGCAGATGTTTCTTTTCTTCTTGTTGTGCCTATTACTTTGAAAAACTGACACTGCTTAAAAACAGATTTCAGATGTTCTGTCTTTCTGGCAGGAAGAGTGACTGTGTTACCCAAATAGGAGAAGTGTAAAGTATTGTCTAAATAGGCGAGTTGAAGCTGGAGGATAGAGAAATGAAAAACACTAATAATGGTTTGCTTTTTTCCTCCCTCAATGAATAATTTAATACAAGAAATCCCTAAGGTAACTGGGTGAGTACCTTAGTCATCCATTTCCTTTTGACCTTATTTGGGTGTGGCTAATATTCTAAGGTACACTTCAATCAATGTATTTTTATTCTTTTTGTCTTACTGAATAAGAGACATGGAACATATTTCACACCTCAAACATAGTTGCTTAGATTTGGGGGGAGAGGGGCACATTTCCAAAGTCATAGATGGATAATTTAGCAAAAATAGATATGAAATTATTATTATTATCATCACAAAAGACACCGTGTAGGTTTCTATTAGCACATAAATTGTCTTGCACAAATTATAAAAAACCCTCTCTCCCCAGGTATACGAATTGGAAAAAATTGATCTCTCTATGGGAAGACAAATTTAAAAATGACTTTTGTACTTCCAGACTAAATACAAACTCATAAAGAGCCTTGAACAACTAAATAATGGCTGGCTTGAAGGTCCTACTTGAGTCCTACCAAGCATGTTTGATCAGGGCATAACTAAATTTTATAGCCCTGAAAATAGACCAAAGCACCCATCCAGAGATTTTTCAACATTTTCTGATTTAATGTTTTCTTCATATAAATGTCATATCCTATCTTCTATTTAAATTTGAGATTTAGAAAATAGGTTTAAAGGAGCTATGAATGGCAAAACCATTGATAATTCAAGACCAACTCAAGAAAATTCAAGAGTGCCATCAATATGTGGCAAGAATCATGATGTGCCTATCATGCATCTACCTTCAGATTTCCTCATCTTCTCAATATTTGCAGATGGGAGCTTTTGTTATCTAATAGATCAAGTTGAGTTATGAGCACCATTACAATTATAATGTATAACTGTATAAAAACACAGTCTTCTGTGTTTTTAAAAAATGTCTGCATATATTCTACCTTTACCGTTTGTTGAATAAAGAATGAAAATACAATAATTGGTTAACTAAGACTGTTGTTATTGTTATTATCTTCCTTTTCTCCTCTGCCTCCTCCTTCTTATCATTATTTATTGATTTTCTCAGGCTATGAGTAGTAATAGAATAGTTCCTTTTATTTATGCAGGTAGAATAAAAGTGTAATACAAATTGTTGACACATTGAATACCTTCACAAACATTGCCACCTCTTTGGAATGGGAAGTTTTGGAAAATGGTAGATTTTTTATATAGTCCTCAGGATCTTATGGGAAATATAGGATAGAATTGCCAAACATCTTCATATTCAAAGTTAGAGAAACACAGAAGTGGGACAACAGTGACCCTACAGATGATTTAGTGACAGAAAGACATAGAAATCCAGTGAAGTGAAAGCTTATTGCAAAAAGGACAAGTCTAGGGTGGTCATTTAGTTTTGAAAATATTTTAAGTAATTCTGGCAAAGGACTATTTACAGCAAAATGTTTAATCCTGCAACTTGAGTGATGCTGGGATCATCCCCAGCCACTGCCATCTTGCTGATAGTTAATATTTAAGTTTTAGGGAAAAGTGATTGAGCATGTAAATAAGAAACAGAGAAATGGCCTTTGCAGCGTAAGACAGTTTTCCAATAGTCCTTCTCTGGATAATGAGCTAGTAGTGCCATACTTGTACTAGACAAAGCATCTGTGAGAGTGTGCTGCTTTAACAGCAATACTATGGGATAGGAAAATACAACAGCAAAAGTGAATTTATCATACAACATATGTCTCTCTTATCGGTGTGTGAAAGCAGAACAGATCCTCATTTTAGATTTGATAACTTAATCAAGTGTTTTGTTTGTTTGTTTAACAATATACTAAGGAAAGCCATGAAGAGAGAAATATCACACTTACTGCTAATAAGGCAGGTAATGGCAAAAGTGATCATTCGGGGAAAAAAGAGAAAGATAAATGTGACTACATTTACCTCAGATTAATGAAATAAGTCATACCAGATATATAAAACACCTGTCATTATCTGTATAAATTTCTGTGCTTTTTAATTTATCTCGCTATTTTGCAAGATCACAAAGAATCATGTCTGTCTTATATTAATACTATTAATGCATACTGTGTGATTACAAAATACAATAAAAACTATCAAAATGGTATTTATAACTAGGATAAGAATGTTACAATAAGATTCTACTCTGATACAGTGAGGCAGCTGGATTAATTCCTTTTTATTATTTTGTTCACTGCTACCCCTTCCATATCTACCCCTTATATTTCTATACTGCAAGAAATAAATGAATAAGTGAAAGATTTATTGGATTTTAATCATTGGGAATTTGTTCTAAATTTTCCATTACAAAGTACTTAAAAGTGAAATGCTAAAACATGTGTAGTGTTCTTTTTTAATTTGGGGTGCTAATCAACAGAGTATGTTATTCATATAAAAGACAAAATTATTTGGTTCATGATACCATTAGATTCTAAATTTAACTCTAACATACAGCAAAGCACAGTGTATGTGTTTCAAAAAAAGTTATATTAACCTTATGGAGGGGGTGTGTGTGTGTGTGTGTGTGTGCATGTGTATGGGTGGGTGTGTGTGTGCACATCTGTGTTTGCATGTATGTATTGTATTTACTGAACTTTATTGCCTGGAGGTGTTGAACAATTGCAAAGTGTACAAGCTATCAGTTTAACCCTGATAAACTCAGACAGATCTCTTGTAACTCACATATTTTATTTAATCATTTGTAACAGTTTTGCAAAAAGGCAATATATACTTATAATTTAAAATAGTCTATCTTGGAACTATTTCAATTAGATATTAAGTTGCAGTATATGCAAAATAAATTAAGATTTTAGGTTTAAAACTAAAATATTAACCAGCTTTGACCTAACCTCACTTTGTTATTCTGAAGCTAATTCTCACACTTGACAAACTGTTATAAAAATCATTTTCCACATGTAAACTAGGAAATAAAATATTCTTAAATAATACTGGTATATGTATTGATGAAGACAAAACAAACTGTGCATATTTTATGGAAATTAAAAATATATGATAAAAAGAAATAAAATTCATAGATAAGTTAAAGATTCCTTTGGTCAAATTGAAATGAAAAAAATAGATAAGAATTTCAAATGAAAGCCCGTATGGCATTAAATAAAGATACTACAAGAGTACAGGTATCACAAAGAGTAAACTGAGAAGTCTGTATGTTTAAAAAGTATGGCATTTAGTACAAAAATGCATTACAATACTGCATGTTCAGAAATTCACACTTGGTTAGTGTGTAGTAAATGTTGGAGTGAGTGAACAAGCCTCTTTAATCAAAAATAACTGGGGTATTCCTGTCTGGTAGAAATCACAGATGATCATGATTAGAACCATAAGACAGAGAGTTGGATATTTTCTGGGAGGCAACAGGAATAGACAATAGGAGAAGTATTAATAAAGAAAGAGAACACCGGGAAATGAGAAATAAAGAAAAATTACTGCAAGTAACTAGTGGCCTTTAGTGACCAAAATTTTTCTTTTGTAATATTAGAGAATGCTAGGCATTTTTAAAATGCAAAGAAAAAGTTCCCCACGGAGATGTAGATGTCTCAGAAGAAAAGGATTAAAAAGGTAAAAATGTATTTGCACCGAAATCTCTTCTGGAATTATTATTTCAACAATAATATGAAAATTCTAATTTCTATGTCTGTGGATATTCTAACTAACCATTTCTTGACTTCCTGACATCTGGAAAATTGTTAGATTGCTTTTGGCTTTTAGAAGAATGGAATTTGAGAAAAGTATAAAATAATTCTGGAAGAGAGAGAGAGAAAGAGTATGAGTGAACTCCCAAAGTATATAGCATGGGAAAAAAAAAAAAAAGTTGATGAATAGGAGATCCAGGAAATAAAATTTTGAAATACATCCCTGAATACACCATGATTAAATCGTAAAATTTAATTTTAATTTACTCTTATAGTGCAATTTCATTTCATATTTCATGGCAAGATCAGTGAATGTTATGAGTATGGGCCCATGGTCACTCTTCTTTTGTGAAATCAGTTCCTTAATGACAAATGATGCTGTATGGAATGTCAAGATAGTAGAAAAAGTATTCTACTATGGATGGTAGTTTCAGCTGAAGCATTGCATGCAGGGAAGGTAAATCTATATTCAAAGTATTTATTCTAGTAAGAGCAAAATACTCTTACTTTCATCATGGAAGTGGTTCAGTGTTATCAACTTGCCACCAGTTAGCTTGCTGATCACCCCAGCGAAGTGTTTCATATCAGAGACTTGATGTTGATCTCTGCTGCAGGTATATGTTCACTCACTGTGGTCATAGCCAGGTCAGCCTCGGTGACTGGAAGTCGATGTTGCTGAGTCCATGCATCACCTTCATTTCCCTCATCATGGCCACTTTGTTCATGAGCCCATTGGGTGATGACAGGAGTGGCTAGAAAAGGAGGTTGACTGATATACACTTGATTATTGAAATCCTTTTCTGTTGAGGCCACCCTTTTGTGGACATCCACATGGGACACCTCTATCTTCACATTTTTTTGCCATTTCAGAGAGAACTATACACATGCTCCTTCCTCAGTTTACCTTGTTACAAATTTTCCAATTATGTGTCTTCTAATTCCCTAGCAATCCAGCCAAACCATTGACCATAGCCTATGAATTGGTTTATAATTGCATGTCTGGCCATTTTTTCTTTCAAGCAGAGTGAACCACCAGGTGCACTATTTGGAGTTCTGTGCACAGGGTAAATTTCCCTTCACCATTGTTTTTTAGGAATGTCCTAGAAAGGGGCTATACAGCCGTTCATTTGTGGATGTTACCTGCATATGGTAGAGAATCATCTGTAAATAAGGCTCAAGTTTCCTCTTCACTGCCAACTGATCATAGAGAATTCCCCATGAGACCACAGGTATAGGCTGGGAGAAAGAAAGCAATGTAGCAGGAATGGGAATCATAGGCATTTGGATCACTTCATTATGCAAATTACTTGTACATTTAGGGCCATCTAAGACCTGGTCACGTAGATACTGTTTCCATTTGATGATGGTGCACCACTGTGCATGCCCAATTGTGTGGCTTGATGGACCAGATAAGACTCAGCTCATGATGGGCAGCTCAGATTGCGTGGTAACTTGGTGACCCATGGTTGAGTGTTAAGACTCTACTGAAGCCCAGTAGCAAATCAAGAGCTGTTTCTTAAAAGAATTTTTATCTGTGGAGGATTGCGAGGTTTTACTTCAAAATCCAAAGGCCTATGTTGTGATTAACCTGTATGGGCCTCTCAAAGGCTCCAAATAATATTTCTATCTGTCACTGACATTTCTAGTACCATTGGATCTGCTGGATCTTATGGTCCAAGTGGCAGAGCAGCTTGCACAGCAGATTGGACCAGTTACAGAGCCTTCTTCTGTTCTGGGATCCACTCAAAACTAGCAGTTTTGAGGATTACTCAGTGAATTGGATGTGGTAACACACTCAAATTAGGAATACGTTGTCTCTAAATTCAAAAGAAGCCGACTAGCCATTGTATCTCTTTTTTTTTAGTTATAGGCAAAGGCAGATGCAATAGCTTATCCTTCACCTTTAAAGGGTTATCTCAACATGCTCCACACCATTGGATCATTAGAAATTTCACTGGGGTAGAAGGCTGCTGAATTGCAATCAGATTTATTTTCCACCATCTGGCATGCAAATGTCTTACCAATAAGTGTAGAATAGTTGCTACATCTTGCTCACTAGGTTCATTCAACATGATGTCATCAATGCAATGGATCAGAGTGATATCTTGTGGAAATAAAAAGGTGATCAAAATACCTCTGAACTAAATCACGGCATAGGGCTTTAGAATTGATCTACCTCTGAGGTAGGCCAGTGACAATGTATTCCTTTGCAGCTGAAAGCAAACTGATTCTGGTGGGTCTTCTGGACAGGAAAGGGGAGTAAGGCATTTTCTAGGTCAACAGATAAACACCGGATACCAGGGGATGTGTTAATCTGCTCAAGAAATGAAACTACATCTGGTGCAACAGCTGCAATTGGAGTCACCACCTGGTTAAGCCTATGATAACCCATGGTCATTCTCCAAGATACGTATGTCTTCTCTGCACAGGCCAAATAAGCAATTTGGATGGGGGTGTGGTAGGAATTACCACTCCTACATCCTTTAAGTCCTTGATGGTGGCACTAATCTCAGAAATCCCTCTATGATTGAGACATTCTTGTTAGTTTACTGTTTTTCTAGGGAGAGATAGTTCTAGTGGCTGGTACTTGGCCATTCCCACCATAATAGCCCACACTCCGCTGGTCATGGAAACAATATGAGGATTTTGTCCCTACTGAGCATAACTATTCTAATTAGGCATTCTGGAAATGGGTAAATAACCACTAGATGGATTCAGGGACACACTGTGCCCACTGTAAGATAGACCTGAACTACAAATCTATTGATCACATAAACTCCATAAGCACCTACTCTGACTGGTTTGCCAGAGTGATACTTGTGGTCTGCTGGAATTAGTGTAGGTTCAGAGTCAGTGATCAATAGTTCCTGAAAGTTCTGATTATTTCCTTCTCCCCAGTGCACAATTATTCTTATAAAAGGCCATGGGTCCTTTATGGGAAATCTGGGAGAAATGTTAATGGTACAAATTTTCAGTAGTATACAGGGGTCTTTTCTCAAGGGGACCCAACCTTCCCTTCATTAAAGGGATCTGGGTCTGAAAATTATCTCATTTTTGGGAATTGATTGAGGGGCTTATTGCTTTTATAAGTCAGGTTAGATTTTTGTTCACTTGATCTAGAACTGTTCTGCTTATAATGATCAAGTGAGCATTTTGTAGACTTTTCATCTATTTCACTTCCAGGAGCACTGTGATCAACTTGCTGACAACATAAGTCTGCATGGGTCAAATTATTTTGATTTGCTTCTTTGACTCCATTGTCCATTATAGTAACCATGCCCATCTTGGCTTTGAAGTTGAGTGCCACCCCACGATTCAGTTACTCTCACTGTATTTAGGTTTTTCGCTTCAGTGACTGCAGCTCTCACTGTAACGTCTGGCTTACAGAGATGTATAGTGATCACAGAGCTCTTAGAAAATTCTGAGGCTCAATCACAGTGGGTGAATAAAAAAATCCACTCTAATATTTGAATCTCCCTAAGTCTTTGAATTGTTTTCTCTACATCAAACCAAAGCATCTACAGAATTTTCACTTTATTCACTGTGGGCCACCTTTTGGTCTATGTTTGGCTAATCAAACAAACAAATTGTGAGAGCCATTTCTAACTACTAGAAATGCAACATTAAATGCAAGATCTCTGCTCAGTGAACTCATATTAATAAACTCAGACTGATATTTTTTCTTTATTTTTCTTCCATCATTTCCCACAGACTTAGTATCCATTCCCAATATTTCTGTCTGTATAAGTTATAAAACTCAAGTAATTCTTTTGGTGTGTAGCACACTTCTTTGGGGTCATATTTTGCACTTCACCTTTAGGAGCCTGCTGGGACTTTAGGTATAAGTCTAGAAGAAAAGAGGAGTGTGGTGGTGGCATGTCCTGGGGAAAATCAGCATTATCTTGCAACTGCTTCAAGGGAGGCCATTATAGTTTCCTGAGGCAACGCAGGGTTAATTTCTTCAGATAGGGGAATTAGAGAAGAGAATATTAAGGAGCGGTTTTCTAAATTGGTCCTGTGGTTTTTGGAATTGGTTCTCTAATCTCATTAGAGATTAAACAGAGAGAGACAGGGAGAGAGGAAAAAAAAAAAAGAGAGAAGGAGAGAGATGCTCACTTATTATGGAGGCCCAGAAATTCCACGATTTGCCATCTGCAAGCTGGAGATCCATGAAAGCCAGTGGTATGGTTCAGTCTAAGTCTGAGGGCTTGAGAATCAGGGGAGCTTATGGTAGAAACTCTAATCTGAGGACAGGAGAAGAGATCCATGAGACCACAGGTATAGGCTGGGAGAAAGAAAGCAATGTAGCAGGAGTCAGGAGTCAGGCAGAAAAAAGGGCAGAATTTCTCTTCTTCTGCCTTTTGTTCTACTCAGGCTCTCAATGGATTGGATGATGCCTACCCACTTTGGAGAGAGCAATCTGCTTTACTGAATCCACAAATCCCATTCTAAATCACCTTCATAGACACACCCAGAAATAATGTTTAGCTAAATATCTATGCAGTCAAGTTTACATATAAAATTACCATCAGAGTATGTGACTTGATTCTAGCCTAAGGGATGTGTGGGTGAGGAAGTCTGCTTGGGCACCTAGGAATTATTTTTTGTTTCCTGATAGAAACAACAAAAATACACAAAGGAAAAACAATTTTTTAAAACTTGATACTGCCATCCTTGTTTAGAGAGGTAAAAGTGGATAAAATGCTAAAAGTTCTAGCAACCATTTAGCAAATGTGAGTAAGGACATCACTCACATGCTCAAGAATCTAGTGGAAGGATGGGAATATCTGGGGAAAGCAATGGTTTCTCTAAGTCATAGAATAAACAACTGGACCATTGACTTTGGAAATTAAGTAAACAATAAATGTTCCTATGACTTACGCCAGTTTTAATTATGTAGTCCCTTATGTATAGCCAAATGCTCCAGATAAAATATGTAATGATAATATTTGCATATTATTCAAAAATTGAGGGTTGTTTCTTTGGTCCTTATGAAAAATATCTTGAAAATGACTTGTCTAAAATTCAGCGCTGTGAGAAAGAGAACATTAAATGATTTAAAACAAACAATATGAAATCTGTCTTAAGATAATTAAAAATCATTGACAAATTACACATTTAATCATGAATATTTATGAAGTATCTATTTTGAGCCAAGCTATTCTTTATTTACTGGACACAAAGTACTGAACAAGGAGAGAGATGAAAACTGTGTTAAAAAGTAAATTTTTGCGATAATTTAGATAGTGATATGTATTACATGAAAAATTTACTTAAATAAAATATACAATATTTTAAACAAATAAAACTCAGTAGGAAAATAAAGTTCTTTTGAAAATTAAAAGAAGATGAAAATTATCTCTTAAGTAGCTAGTAGTTATAGAGTTTGGGTAATTTAAATGATATCATAGCTGCTAATACAGCAAATCTCATTTCATTATTAGTCTTGCATCAAAAGTTTGATAGAGTGTTAATGCTATTTTAGATTTGGTATCATTATGCAATTCAGTGTTTGAACACACATTGTCAACATGATACATATCTGTAAATAGAGAATACAACAAAACATTTATGCTATGAATAATGATAGCATTGAATTATGCTATTCAAAATCACTTATTCAAATCAGCACCCAATATATGCTATAGGACATATCCATAAACACATTGTTGATATATTAAAAGCCCTAAGAATAATAAACATAGTAATAAAAATTGACATAAAAACATTTAAGTTTAATAGCAAAAGAATTAGACCATGGCCATTAATCCTTCCATTGGATATTAAATATGAGAATATTAGCTTATTAGTAGTAGTATTCACTTTAATAATTCATATCAATTTTCTAATGTCATTAACCACAGTGCTAAAACAGATTGAATTTTTTAACTCTTCAGAAGTCATCCCTTTGATAACACAGAATAGTGAAAGTGAGAATAACAAAAACTCATGTGAAACACTACTTGTATGTTATTCTCACTCTGAATCGATTTTCATAAACAACTATGAGAAAACAATTTATTAAGTGTTTTGTAAGAGTACCTGCCTTGATTTCTCTTTTGGAGTAAGAGCAAAATTTACCCAACCAGAAAGGAAAGTATGGTAACTACATTGCCCTCACTGACTCTCTCAGTTAAATTTGGGTATTTTACTGGGAGGAGAAAAGAGCAACCACTTTGAGAGCATCTAATACAGAGCCACACACCAGCTGCATGCCTCAGATGAAAGCAGGACAGCAGAATCATGGCACATGGCTACAACCAGCCACACATAATTCTTAAATGTATTTCATGCCTTCTTTAAATGATGCTTCTTTGCTAAAAGTGTCTTTCTCCCATCCCCATCTGATAATCTCCTGTTTTGTGTTTCTGCACACAGCTCATAAAACATTTCTATGAGGCTTTCACTAATTTTTACCCAGGTCAACTTTCACCTTTACTATGCTCCCACAGCTCTTTGCTCAAACTCTTTTCAGTACTGTATTCATTGCACTTATCTGGTAAATTTACTCTTCTATACTCTGCAAGTTAACTTATTCTTTGTCTAATTTAAACCTATGAATCTCCCAGCTCCCCACCAAACAAATGAATATTCATCAACTCCCACCTCTTCCTGCAAGATGACCTGACATATATTTCACAGAGAAATTAGATGTCAGATAAGGGTATTCTGAATTTCCTGCTACGAGATAAAACAATCAATCTACAACCATACCCATCCTCTTTTCTGTGCTTTTTGTAAAATAAACGACCTATCCTTTGATCCCTATAAGGTCAATCTGTACCTGTATCTTGAATCTATTCCCTCATCCTTCTCATGAATGTTATACTATTGCTTAATTATTTTTGCATTTGGGAAATTCAACTTTGCCTTTTGCTTGATCATTCTTATCACGATTTAAATATGATCTTTCATAGACAAATTTGTGCCTATAAACATGATCCTGTACCCCATGTATATATTTTTGTGTTCATATTATTTGACTTCTGAAGAGTACTTTACATTCCTCTATCTTGACAGATCCTAGAAGAAAAAGAAATATCCTACAAGGAGCCATGGAATATTATAACTATGATACTACACTTTCCTATTCTTATAATGTCTTTTTTGGGAATAAATTCTTAGTTGATAACCTTTTCAGGTTTGTACTTCTGTATGCAGCCTTTAAATATTGGAAATATCCAAAGTTCCCTTTAGACTCTCTTCTTAATATGTAGTCTTCCTCTGGACATTTCTTCCATATCCTCTAGGCTGCTTATCAAATTACTGTGTGCTTAATCTGTGAGATAGCCAACCGCCTTCTTGACATTTCCACTTGCGTGTTTCAAAGGTACCATAAACCAAAGAAGTTCAAAAAGTAACTAATAATTTCCCTTTTCTTTGTCACTCCCCCAAACATGGTTTTCTTCCTACTTTTATCTCAATGAATAAGAACTACTGACCATACAGTTTCACAAGTCAGAATTCAAATATTAACTTTGATTTTTCCCTCTCTCAGCCCCTTCCTATTCTAGTCAATCATCAAATTTTGTGGTTTTAACAAAGCAAATATCTGTTGATCCCATTCACTTCCCTTCATCTCACTGCCATCTGTGTTTTAATCTACCATCACATTCCATCTGGACAAATTCTATAGCCTTTTCTTGGGTCTTACATGCCTTTTATCTTATCTCCACATTTCAGACAAAATGATGTTTTTAAAAAAGTGGGTACTTAGGTGCTATGATTCGGATGTGGTTTGTCTCCACCAAAACTTATGCCACAATTTAATGGCCAATGTAAGGCGGTTGGGAGGTGGGTCCTTTAAGAGGTGATTTGGCTGTTAGGATGGATTAATGTCTTTCTTAAGAGACTGAATTAATTCTGCATGGAATAAATTAGTTCTCCTTGTTAAATAAATAAATAAACAGATTAGTCCCTGATTAAAATTTCCCTGCTTTCTATGACCTAGGAGAAGCTTTACTCTATGTAAGCTGATGTATTCTTCCTTGTGTAAGCTATCTTCTTCTGCTCTTTCCAACCTCACTTGAACTACTCTCCGTCAGTTTCTCAGAGCCCTAGTCACTTTGGCCTCTTTCTTTCCATTAAGAGTGCGTGTTTCCTCCTACTACATGGTATTTCTTTTGCTTGGGGTTTACTTCTTCCATCTCTAATTCAATAAGGTCCCACTCACCCTACACGTATCAACTCCATTGTTTCCCACTCAACAAAGCTTTTCCTGACCCAGATTACTAAATCTTTTATGGGAGTATTTCTCTTCATGGTTATTATTACTTTTGTCATATGATATTTTTCTGTGTGATCATTTAATTTATGATTAATCTCCATGAAGGCTTGTATCTACCTTTTCTCCCCATCAGGTGCAAAGGCCAAGCACAGTCTGACATCTAATAGTACTTAATGATAGCTATTGAATGAATATTATTTTGTAATTTTTAGTTTACATTTCTTCTTTTCCTTCTCTCTTTCTCCCTTAAGGTGAGAGATGATGAAATTATTAATCTTTGAATTCTTAGTACCTTAAACAAGTCCTCAAATCTACAAAGAAAAAATTTAAGTTTTTCCTAAATGGTGGTAGGTTGGAAATGTAAGGGAAAGAATATATTAGGGATAGTGAGATAGAGCTATTTTAAATATTTCCAAAAATTTTAATTATTTATTATAACTATAATGACATCTAACAAAAAAACAGTGAATTTGAAATGATTCCATTTTCCCTTTGTTTTTACAGGTATCTTGTACTTTGATTTCTTTTCCATTACTATTTCTAACTTCTGAAGTACTTTAAATAATTTACATAGGACTGCTAATGTGAATAAAAGATGGAATTACCACATTAAAAGCTTGTCAATTTCTTGTATGTAAATAATGCATTTTTAAACTAGCAAATGCTAAAGAAGAAGCAGTGCTTTGTGTTTGCCTCTTGAACCTATTTATTAACTCACAATCCCTAAAAAATTGTTATAAATAATTGGAGAAATTAGTTTATCTAACACTAAAATTTTAATTTCTCCTTTGAATTGAAAAATAATGATAATATCTTTGACTATTTAATGAAGCAAATTAAAAAAATTATGACTCTGTAGTAAATTTGTACTTAATCCCTGCTATATAAAACAATCTCATATATCTCATATAAATGTTGTACCATTATAAAATGGGGTCTATAATATACCAGATATGTACATGTTAATTTCATAAAAATTGCGATTCTACTTAAAATAAAAAGTTTTAATGTTTGAATTGAGATACTGAATGTTAAAGTTTTCTCAAATATTTATAAATAATGCAGAAAAAATATTTGATAGTCTGGACTGAAATATGCTAATTAAAAATCAAATATTATTTTATGATGTAAAATATTATTTTCACTGCTCTCTATAGCTATTATTTATTTCCCCAAATATTTTCCTTATTACAAGTTGGAGAATAAACCAACTGCATCCCTGCGGTTTGTCTCAGAAAGATAAAAAAAATGTTCCCAATTTGGTGTTTCCCCAAGTGTGCATTAGTCAGGCAGAGTTAATGGAGCTATCTATCACTTCCAGGTCTCCTCTGTGAGCAGGGAGCAATAGATGACCCAGCTGACTCAGCTCAGCTAGTTTGTTATTCATAGGCTGACTGCAGTTCCACTGTGGTGGACTCACTGCAGAGATCTAAGGCTCTGTTGGGTAAAGGTACCTGAACTACTATGTCAACTCTAGAAGTTATTCTTGCAGATTAGGTCTTAATTCAGATGGCATAGTTTGAAAAAATTAATTTCATTTGTAGATAAAAATAAAACCTTTGAACTAATATTTTATAGTATCAAATTGGATTTAGTCATTGCTGCAATAAATATGTAAAAATAGGGAAAATATTCAGTAGTTCCAGTCAATCTCTGACATAAATACCCAATCAAATAAGACAGATGGACAGCTAAAACATAAGTAGTAGTTGCTGAAAATATCATGGATCAAATTACAAACAAGATTATAAAAAAAGGGCAATTAATTTAACATTTTATATGCAAACTGGTTATTAACTAAATATCAAAATTTCACTTCAAAATATATCACTGACTACTAATGTTAAATGCCAAAAGTTTGTATTATCCATCCTTTTGAATAGTTTCCCAAATTTGAGAATTTCAATGAATGTGGGAAAATGTTGAGAACAGGGTTGAATAGATACACTGATATATACTGTTATATTCTTATCCTGCCTGCCCCACCTAACCCCATATAAATTATAACATTTTTCACCTTTGAAGTATTTAATTCTTGGGTGTAGGACTTTCTGTAATTTCTTTCCCTTTCCCTAGATTCCATCACTTTTGAATAATATAGAGATCCAGGCATGGACCATCTTTGACATGTCAGAATGATTATTTCTAGAGAACTGTCAAGTTAGATCAACTTTCATTCCAATGTTAAAGCTTGAACTGAAGTATTTAATTCAAGAACTGCCTTTCTGAATTTGGCAGTATGACTCTAAGAATCTAATGATAGATGTGAGATATACATCTGGAATTTGAATGATGTACTGAATGTTTGGAATCTGAATATAAATGTTATTAAATACATTATTTCTAATAATAAATTAATATAAATATTATGTTTGGTGTATAGTGAGTGAATTTTTGAAACTTTTTACATGAACTTTTTTTCTTCAAGGTAAATAATTCCTCTTATCTATGTTAAAAGCAACCCAGAAATCAGTATACTATATTTTATTATTTATTGTTCATCATTCCAAAAATATATTTTATGCAAAACAAGTCACTTTGAAATATTTTAAATGTTTCAAACTTCATATGATTTTTTAAAAATATAGCTGCTGCCCATTTTCAAGGTATTCCTCCAACTTCCAGGACATACTATTAGACAGTATTAAACATTAACTTCAAAGGACACTCAAACGCACATCAATTTTGTATAGTGTGGGAAAATAAGAGTAGAAGTAGCAATTTTTAGTATTCACAGATGTTCTTTTCCTTGAGAAAAACTTAAACATTGTAAACATTCTTAAAAAGTTAAACTTTTTTTTTTATGGTGCATACAACAACCTAAATTGACACTAAATTAACAATGTAAATTGGTCACTAAAATAATACATTCAACAGCCAAATTTCAAATACATTATAGAGATAAAATAACTCAGTCTCATAGCACATGCTTATGTTGTCACAATTAGTTTGCATGATGGAGTAAAAAATACACCGTCAAGTTTCCCTGTAGGAAACAGTTAAAAATTTAGGAAAAAAAAAAGTAAAATATTATCCCACAGAGCCTTTCCCAATAAATTATATGAAAAGGATAGCTGCCCCTCTGTATCCATGGGAAATTGCTTCCAGGATTCCCTCAGATACCAAAATCTAAAGATGTTCAAGTCCCTCATAGAAAATGGTGTAGTGTTTGCATGTAACCTAGGCACATCTCCTGTACCATTTCTATATTACTTGTAATACCAAATACTATACCATCGAAGTATACAAACTTGAGGATGTGCGGTTTAGCTTTACTTATTTTTAACTTCATTTGAATTTTTATGGTATGCATGCATTTCTGTCTTCCTTCTTTTTGTTGATATTAATCTTTAAGATTCATCTATGTTATTACTTACAGTTGGTGTTTTTTTTTTACTGGTTTATTATATGAATAGACCATAATATAATTATTCACTCTATGGTTGCTATTTGGGTAGTTTTCCATTTGGGGTAATAAAAAATAATGCTTCTATGAGGGTTCTTGAATCATAGTATCTTTGTTCTTATAAGCACACATTTCTGCAAAGTGTATAGATAAAAAGGAATTGCCAGGTTACAGAGTGTGCAGATATTATACCTTATCAATGCTGAGGAAAATTTATTCTGACACTTGTTAAAACAGTAAGGAAGACTATTCAAGACTCTTGCAATAGAGGCCAACTGTGCCGCAGCAGGAAAGAGAGACTGAGTGCAACTCTGATTACAACAAGGACAAAATGGGGATTTATAGCCAAAGGGTAGAGTGATGGTGTCAGGGGATGAAAAATTACTAACAGAAGACATCAAGGATGGGGGGATTTCTGCTACTCTTACCTAACAAGATTCTTGGTAAAGGCAAAGCAAAGACTTAGACATCAAGCTTGAGGGATAAGGAGCTTGATCAGATATCAAGGGAGATCAGATATCAAAGTCGATCAGCTATCACTTTGCAATATTCTTGCTAAAGGCAGGCCAAGGTCAAAGCTGAGTCAAAAAGAGAATTCTTAGGTGCCTGACTAAAATTTGACCAAAGAAAAAGTCTTTGTCATCAAATAATGCCAAACTCTGTTCCAAAAGTAAATGTGTATCAATTAATACTCCTCTACAACAGTGTATGAGAACTTATTTTGCTCAAAAAATTAGTCAATAATCAAGGTTTTCAGTATTATACTTGAGGGGATCTAATATTATATCATTTTCTTTTTCTCCATGGCTAATGAGTGGTCACACATTTCCATGTTTATGGGCCATTTGGATTTCCATTTTTATAAAATATGTATTTCAGGTGGTTTTTTTTTACTAATTGTGTGTTTTTCATTTATTGAGTTTTAGAGATTCTGGATACAGTTAGGATATAAACCCCTTGTCAGTTGTTGGAAATGACATCTCAGCCTCCCTATGGCTATCATTCTAACAGTGGTTCTATTTCATGAGCAGAAGTTCTGAGTGTTGATGCATTCTTATTTATCAATCATTCGATGCATAGTTTTTCCTTTTTCTGTCATTTTAGGACTTTTCTCACTACACAGATATCATGAAGTTATTCTCCTTTATTAGATCATTAATTTCCCTTTACAACATAAAGACAACTTTACTATAAAGCTATAGTCCATATATCTGTAAACCTGTTTCTAGTTTCTCTTCATTCTGTATCATTGGTTTATTTTTCTATCTCTGTGCCAATATTTCAGGTTTTTAATTAGTTTTAGAATATAATTTGATATCTGATAAAACAATTTTCACCTTGTTTTGCTATAATAGGTCTTAACTCTTCTTGATCCTTTAAACTTTTACATAAATTTTACAGCATTTTAATTCCACAAAAACCTGTCCAGACTTTGTTTGGAATATACTTTATCACCCAATTTAAGAGTTGACATTGTTTTTGTGGGTAGATCTCACCATTTCTTAAATAGACTTTCACTAAACAGTCCTGTTTTTAATCCCCTATACTCCCTCTTCCGTTGTGCTTTCTTTGGCAATATATGAAGAAAATAATTTTTTGAAAAGAATATCTAGTAGGTCTCAAAATCTTTGGGAGGAAGAGAAAATGAGATTTGTAACCCAGAACCTCTCTGATTCCATATGCCTAGGAACTTAATAGGTAAATTTAAAAATGATATATATTTAAGCAATAAGGGAATTAAATCAGGTGTTTTTCTTAAGTAATTACTCCTTTACACTAAGAAATTATAGATTTTTTTCATGGACTTTTATATTTTTCTAATCACTGTCATTAGTTACAGACCTCACTATTCTTCTCCTATGTAATTCAACTAAACATGAGCCATCAACTTTCTCTCCATTGTCAAATAACTATTTTGTACTCTATTCTAGGATTTTCTCTCCAATAATACTGTCACAGACTCTATAGATATTACTAGGTGAAGATGTTTCAAAAGAGGTCAATAAGGTTGAGTGACAGAGGAGGGAAGAAAAAGCAATATTATCACTCAGACTAAAAATGTAAAAGCAGTAAGACAATTTTAGGCTAGTGAGAAACTTAACCAAGTCAATGCAGTGTTAGGGATTGCATGCTCTACAATTTTCAAATCATTGAAAAGATGTAATCCTGCTGTAAATAATTCAAATCTTATGGCATATACTTACTCTGAGATTCATTTTGTAAATGGTTTTGCTATTAAGATTTTTAAATGGCTGTATAATTATCATTTTGTCTCTAATAACATATTTAAATTTTTTATCCCCTTAATTTTGTCATTTAAACTTTCCAGCGGCAATTTTTACTTTTGACAAAATAGGTCTCTCTTTTAATGATGGGAGTTGGTGTAAAGCAGGATTTGATTAATAGAAATCCACCCTCCATTAAACAATCATGAAATGTTTCTAATCTGCTAATAGAGTTTGGGGTAAGCCACTTAGAAATAAAACTGTGTTTAGTATTTGTTATAAATTTCTATTTCTTGCCTTTCTAACCCATTATAAAATAGCTATAGTCAATTTATTTTAAAAATGTGAAAATAATTATTTTGTTTCAAAAAGAATTATTATTGCTCTTATGAACTATTATAAATTTAAATGACTCAATAAATGAACATGCCCTCTAGTAACTGCTTTATTCTCATCTACTTTCTGAGACTATTATATTGCACTATAATGAGAGAGACGGTCATCTTAAGTATTATTTGCAAGAGACAGCAATAAAATATCCTTAAATAAATGAAAAATGCTCACTATGTCATATGCTGGGGACTTTCGCATTAATTTAACTGGCAAGTTATCAATTAACTGATAAATAAATGCATTAAATATATATCTTAACTTGCAGAATAAATTTAAAGGTAATTGCATCTCTTCAGGGTGCCTTTAACCATGGTTAATTACTATTGTAATGTGGAGTTACGATTTCACTGCATTTTTAATAAGAGTCCAAAACCACCTTTGGAATTTTCTCCCTTGTGACTCTTCACCAGATATTTAAATCGTTTTCTAATGACATACATTATAAGGGGTTTAGCAACTAACGCAAAATCGTTAAACCTTCCATTTTCATTTATAGGTCTTCTCGTTTCTAATCAGTGCTTTCTCTCCATACTATTTAAACCATTTATTTTCTTTCTTTCTTTTTTATTTTATTCTATCTTTTCACTGTCACACACCCTGAAATAATCCTTGAAAAAACACTTAAGACTAACATTTTAGTCATTGTTTTATAAAAATTATAAAAATCAAGGCCTTATTTCAATAAAAAATTTAAAATAGAGAGAAATTATGTTTTCTCTCTCATCATTCATTAAAAGCTATTCTTTATATCACTTGGGCTGTTCCTGTACCCATTGAAGAAAATGAAACAATGGGATTATCTAAGGATAGATCTGGTTTGTGAGTTGCCTCAAGATTATACAATTTTGTGATGTCTGTTTAAGATAAAAGAAAAGAAGCGTATCTTGATTTTGTATATTTATGAAAATGTATGTCTCCCGAGATCACATTGCTGGTGTTCTTTGCAGAGCCTTGGAAAGTGTCTCTGAAGGTCGTGGTCTCTAAAGATTAAGCTTCATTATCTTTACAGTGAATTTGCTACTGTGAACAAGACAGTCTCTTGTGCTTCAACGTGTGCTCTGTGTGACTCTGACTTGAACAAGATTGGTAAATAGGGAAATGTATCAGTATAAAACCGTAGTCTTTTTTGTTCTGAAGTCAATGTGATTTTTGTCAGAAAGGTAATGATGGTTATATTTGCTTATTTGGTTGGTTGGTTTTGGTCATCAAATAATAGCAGCTCAATATACCCTGGCACAGTTGAGCACAGAAAAATTGAAGGAATACTGAACTCCATTTACTTGAGTTTCTTTTGTATTAAGATGATTCTTCATTTACCTTAGAGACTTCTTTTTTATTATTTTGAAATATTTAATTAACAAATAAAGATTGAAAATACTCATGGTGCACAATGTGATGATTTAATATAAGTAGACATTATTTAATGATTATCACAATCAGATTAGTTAACACATCCATCACCAGTCATGCTATACATTATTAGATCCCCAGAACTTGTTTATGTTATAACTAGAAATTCATGCCCTTTGACCAACATCTCCTCTTGTCCCCTACCCCCCTGAGCCCCTGGCAACCACTGATCTCCTCTCTCTTCTGTGAGTTTGACTTTTTAAGACAACACTATGTCTCGGTCTGTTTTGTATTGTTATAAAGGAATATCTGAAGCTGAGTAATTTATAAAGACAAGAGGTTTATTTGGCTGATAGTTCTTTAGGCTGTACAAAAAGTATTACAACTGCTTCTGGTGAGGGCCCCAGGAAGCTTCTGCTCATGGCAGAAGGTGAAGGAGAGCAGCATTACATGGCAAGAGGGAGGAGTCAGGAGAGGGGAGAAAGACGCCATGCTCTTTTAAACAACCCCCTCTCCCATGAACTAACAGAGCAAGAGAACTCAATCATTATTTCAGGGAGGGCACTGAGCCAGTCATGAGGGATTTGCTACGATGATCCACATAACTCTTACTTGGCCCCACATCAAACACTGGGGATCAAATTTAACATGAGATTTGGAGGGGACAAATAACCAAACTATATCAACATATAAGTGAGATCATGCAGTATTTGTCTTTTTGTGTTTTGAATATTTTACTTCGCATACCATCCTCTAGGTTCATCCATGTTGTTGCAAATTACAGCATTTCCTTCCTTTTTTATGGCTAAATTGTATATATATCACATTTCATATATATATATATGTATATATATAATGTCATCTATCTACCTATCTATCTATGTATCTCCTTTTCTTCATCCATTCATATTTAAATGAACACATTGATGGATTCTCTACCCTGGCTATTATGAATATTGCTACAAATATGGGTACAGATATCTCTTTGAGATACATTGATTTAATTTCCTTTGGATATATACCCCCAAAATTGGGATGTAGGATCATATAGTAGCTCTATTTTTAATTATTTGAGGAACCTCATTTCATTTTTACATAATTGCTGAAACAATTTACATTCCCACCAACAGTGTACAAGAGTTCCCTTTTCTCTACATCCTTGCCAATACTTGTAATCTCACATTCAACTAATCTTTTCAAGGGTGCTGAGAATACACAGTAGGGACAGAAATGTATATTCAATAAATAGTGCTACATGCAGAAGAATGAAATTGGACCCTTGTCTTACACCACATATAAAAATTTAAATGGATTCAAAACTTAAATGTAAGATCTGAAACCATAAAACTCTTAGAAGAAAGCATAGTAGCAAATCTTGAAATTGGTGTTGGCAATGATGTTTTGGATATAACACGAAAAGCACAGGCAACAAAACCAAAAATAAACAGGTGGAACTACGTGAACCCAAAAAGCTTCTACACAGCAAAGGAAACAATCAACAGAATGAAAAGGCAACCTATGAAATTGGAGAAAATATTTGCAAACCACATGTCTTAACTACTTAATTCATCCACGCGCTCCGTTTTAGAAGTGTTTATTGCGAGTTGCTCCCAGCTCCCATTTTGTTCTTAATCTTTATTATTTAGCTCATTCAATGTTCTTTAGAACTCAATATGCTATTTCTATCATCTTTAAAGCTTTGCATTAAAGTTTAACATACAAACAAAATTTTCATATTATAGGGACAAATAAAAATTAAGAATCAGAGGCTAATTCTCCCTATTGAAAATAAAGGAAGAGACTCATGTCTATTTCTTTTTCTTGTAGCATTTTCTTTAGAAAACTTGTAACTATTTTCTCTTCCCTTTGTAATATCTGTATATTCTTTTGAGAACTAGTTAGGTCTTTTTTCAGCTTTATAACACACGGATGTCTCTCTCAAGGACTGGGGCCATGTCTTTGACATGTAAGATCGAGGGAGTTAGCACGCTTATCTCCTTGTTTCTGTAGGAGGGTAGGAGTCTAATCTGGTGGACTGGACACCTTGCTCTAAGTTGTCATAAAGACAAGAGAAATTTGTTTCTCCTCTGGTTAAAGCCAATTAGCTAACATATATGGTCATCCCAATTGCCAGGTAAAGTGCAAATGAACTACGCATGACAAATGGTGCTGTCAAGCCTTCCTACTTGAGCACTAGTCATTTTTTATCTTGAAAGCATAGCAAGAAGTGAAATTGCTTGGTCAGAAAGTATGTATATACTCAATGGCAGTAGAAAATGGAAAACAATGTTTGAAATTATTTGTATCATTTTACGATGCTATCAGAACGTATGAGAGTTCCAGTTGCTTTACTCTATGGCCAACAATGCATGTTCTCTATTTTTCACTTCATCATTTTGGTGAGTGTGTAGTTGTATCACATTTTCATTTCAATTTGTATTTGGTGATCATTAATGAAGTTGGGTATCTTTTCATGAATGTATTGTATTTAACACATTTGAATTTTCCCTGTCACGAAATATTTGTTCAAGTAGTTTGTCTGTTTTTCCTGAATTGCCTGCCTTTTACTTTTTGGTTTGTAGAAGATCCTTATCTACTCTGGATTTGAGTATGAGTTCTTTATATTTTTGTAAGGGTTATACTTACGGTAGCAATTATTTATTTAATAGAAGTTAAATTAATATTTTACAAATTGTTAGTATTTTATTAGGATTTTTATTGTTTTTGATAATGCCTTTTTATGTTTATATAGGATTTGGATGGCCTACCCTCTAAACTTATATTTTTCAGAATCTTGTAATTTTTTAGGACATAAATTCATAAAACATGGGTTTTCTATTATAATATAAATGCATTTATTTGAAAATTCAACACATAAAATAACCATATATATTCCCATTTTTAGAGAACATTTACTTTTTGATTGGTTAGAAGAAGTCATGAATTACTTGATAATTATAATGATGTTCAAATTAAGTTTATTTATATGGGCTAATATTGATATAAAATATTTCTTTCATAAAGGGTAAATAGAAAAATGTAATTTTTCCTCTAAATGGATTAGGAAAATTGAATATAATAATAATGTTATTTCTAAATTATGTTATTTTAAATATTAGCTATAAGCGATGGTTGATTTTTTTAATAGGCATCATTTTTTTGCTTACCTGCTAGAATAGTACTACAACTATAGACTAGTCAAAATTTTAATGAACAGCTAGCTCATACTAATTTTAAATCATTTCTAAGACATTAACATGGATTCCCAAAGCTAATACTAGATTACCATAAATAAAGACATGATTAACAGTAAAGTATATGAAATTACTTCAATCAAAGTATGAACAATGAAATCAATGTAGTCTCACCTACATTTTCAAATTATACATGCATAACTCTAATGAATTAGTATCTGATATCTCTTGGGCAAATTACATGTATATATAATTTTAACAGCATAGATTAGTTATATATCTTTCTCTACATATAATTTATATATATGCATAATATATTTATATAAATTCAGTTGCTCAATGAAAAGAGATAAGAGAATAACATGATATCTTCACCACTGTAAATATTCTAGGAATAGTAAAATAGTCAAACTTTCCAGTTTACTTAGCATGCTTATTTGTTTCCTCTCCATACTAAGATGCCATTGAAGTGACAATATATATTTACAGAAAGGAAAAAACTGTTAGCACAAACACGGAGTGGGAAGGATCATGATGAATCTGACTGAGGTGATTTTAACAGATCTCAGAACCAGACTTTAAACAGATTCAAGGTATCGATGACTATGACCAAAGAGAAGAAGCCACAGCCCAGGGAAAGTGCAGGAGGGGTCTGCAGCAGAAGAGGAGAGGATCCTAGACAAGCGCTGGTGCCAGAACCGGGGTGGATAAGCGCTGAGGGCTAGAGTGAGAATGATGAGAAACTGGAAATTTTTATCCATCTTGTCTGTTCCAACCACCTGCAGCCTCTACTCATCTCCTCCTTCACTCCTCTCTACAAATTTCATTATCCTCAAAAAGTGACTAACAGCTTTTCTCTAAGAAAAATGAACACCTTGACTTTGGACAGTGAAGGTCAGGTATTGGCCCAAGTAAGCACAGAAGTGCTTGCCTGTGACAGTTCTGCCTTCGCAAGCCTAATGGTGCTGTTCATGGTTTCTAACGTTGAGCATCTCTGTTCATAAACTCCACCTACATCTCCAGTTCTCTCGCTCAGCCTTTCTTTTCAGAGGACACATGAGATGGAAACAGATCCGATAATCCAACAGCAGAAGGAGCTCATAATCCTTACCTCAAACTTTACCTTTCCTATTCCTTCATTTTTTAAATATAAATTTGCAGTGAAGCACTTACACAAAAAATTAGTAATTAGTAAAGAAGAAGATCAAATAGACAAAGCCTTGGGATAAATGGTAATTATGGAGAGAACATTAAAAATTTTTCTGGTTGTCATCTTTTAGGGAAAGTTATGAAATATTATGTCAAATAATTTTAAAACATATGAAAAAGAAACTAGCAGTGAAAAGAATCATCAGCTATCAGAAATATGATGAACAAAAATAAAAATTCCAAGTAAATGTTAGAAGATAAATTTAAAGTTTTCAGGAAAAGCTCAGCAAAAAGTACAGAAAATGTGAAAGAAAACAAGGCAAAAAGTGTCAATCTAGCAGGTTCGAGTTTTCTCTAAAAGGCTTTCCAAAAAGAAAGGTCAAACAAAATGAATCAAAAGAAATAATTAAAACATAAAATCTTCTAAAATCAAAGGAAAAAAGACTCAACTAGACAGACTGGAAAGCCTCACCAAAGATTAAGCAAATAAAAAAAAATAATTAAAAAACCCGCACACTGGAGATAAGTGATATCTCATTGTGGTTTTGATTTGCATTTCCCTGATGATTAGAGCACTCTTCATTTCTTATTAAAAATGACAAAAGTTACTTTCCTATGTTTTCTTCTAAAACTTTTATGTTTTTCCTATCACTTTTGTCTGTAATTCATCTGGCATTGATCTTTGTGTAAGGTATGAGGTAAATAACAAGATGACTTTTTAAATAACTATGTTTAAAGAAACAAGTAAAAGAATAAATAAGTATTTGATGAGTGGAGAAATCTCCATAAGAATGACTCAAAATATAGATTCCATAAAGAAAGCTTTTATGATAAATTTGCCACCACAAAAACAAAAAAGTCAGTTTAGCAAAAAAAAATTCAAAGAATAAATACTGAATTGGAGGGAGAAATTTTGCATGAATGATTCAGTCTTATTTTTTGTATTTAATAGCATCTACAAATCAATAAAAATATCAATTATTCAATATAATTTGTCTGTATTAGTTAAGAAATAGGTGAAGCTTTTATAACAAATACCAAAAATGATAGCTAAAACAAGATAGCTTTTAAAGTTAGGCTTTTTTTTTTTCCTGTCTCATAAAACAGCATGTGTATAATATGGCCTTATATTGTTATGTGTCCTTCCTAAAAAATGTGACTTCTATTCATGACTTAAAACAACTGGTCTATCTCCCTCCATTTTGCACAAATTTCATTCATTATTAAAGAGAAAAGGCAATCAGAACAGATTTATCTTTTAAAAACACAAGTGAAAGATTACACACATATTTCTGCTCATATCCTTTCACTAAGAACTTAGCCATCTACCCATAGGAAAGGTTGGAAAATGGTTCTTTAATAACTGACAAAGGAAATATGGATATTGAAGCCACTGGCATTCTTTTTGTCCAGGGAAAGAGTTATAAATATTTTGTAGAAAGTAGATATTAAACACAGTAAGATGCCAAAATTAATTTAAGAAAAATGTAAATTTTAACTATAAATTTATACTATTTTAACTTACCGTATGGACAAATAACTAAAGGTTTGATTCCATATTGTGGGCAACAATAGAGGAAAGATACATTTTCTATATGCCTATATACACTTAGGAGAAAAATAAACCAAATGCTAGCTATTGCAATTTGACAATATTTATAAAAATTTTAAATATTCATATCCTTTTACCCAGATAGTCCACTCTCAATTATTTACCTTCCTCACACTCCAGCAAAATAACAGCTGTGCAAGGAAATTCAGGGCAGCACTGGAAATAATTACACGATTATTGACTGGGGCTGCTTCAAATCAATTATATTCATATATTCAGTGGAATACTCTGCACCACTGAAAAGGCATAACAGTTCCATTTAAACTGATACAGAAAAGCGTGCTATTCTACATAGAGAAAGTTTTTAAAAACAAGGGACAATAGTACTATGTAGTATAATACCTTTCTGTGTAAAAACAATAAAAATTTTTTTGCGTGTAAATGTATATGATCTCAAATAACAAATTATAGGAGAAATATACAAAAAAAAATACTGTACTAGTAGATGTTTCTCGAGAAGGGAACTAGGCTCTGTGGGGGATAAGGAAAGAGAAAGACTTAGTTTTAATTCCATTTTCTTTCATTCCTATTGAATTTTACATTGTATAAACATATTATTTTGCAAAGAAAATAAAAAACAGGTTATACTTAAGACTGTTCAAAGATAGAAAAAGCATTCATTCACGGAAAGATGCACCCAAGTATTAAATTAAGTTTAGGATTTAAATCTAAAATAAGCCTAAAATGTTTAATGTCAACTGAAAATAATGTTATCTCAGGTTAATGGTTCTGACTGCCTTGTAAATACCAAGACAAATCATGGTAAGTATTTTTTAAAATGAAATCATGACTGGTATGCTTAAATACTTTTATGTTTCTTATGAAAGATATAAACATATATTTTCCCTCTGATTTAATCCACAGTTTTAAAATGTGTATGCTGATAAACTGATAAACTGAGCAACAAACAAGTATTTGGAAAACCTATATTCTATTCCTTCCCTACATGACTACAGATTTACTGTATGGGTTTGAATACCTAATGTATTCAATAATGTTTTTCAAATTTCAGTATTTCAATACATAACGTTTGAAATAAACTTATTGTACTTGGTATCTATTGACTTCATGATAGTGAGTAAGCAAGTATATTTTAGAGTGTTACAGAAAATCAAGATGTGTTCTTCACAGTGTGTTCACACCCCTTTTTGACTTAAACTTGGGTATGTTCTCATCATGACTAATTTTACAGAAATTTACTTTGCCTAATCTTTCATATATATTTACATAACTGAGTTAAAGCTCATACCCCTTACTGCAAGGCAGTCACTAAGTAAAGAGGAAAGGTGTTTGGGTAACGAAAATGACTTTTAATCAGACAGCCAGCAAATCAAGAAGATGGAAGACTAATGTTCCAAAGAACCACCTTAAGTCAGTATGAACTTTAGGCTCCTTTTTATCTTGAGGATAAAGGTGGGGGGAGTTGGGTTGCAAGAGGACTGCAGATATCTGAGTGTCAGTGAGGGTCTAAGGAGGTTGTAAAACTTCTATGTTCTTGGTCAGTTAGCTTTGGAGGATGAAAATCAGGTCAGGATGTCCCTACAAATCTTTAACAAAGCATTGTTGCTTGTACATATACTTTTCTTATCTCCCAGGAATGAGTTTGGGGAAAGGGACAGTTATCATCTTCCTTCTAGCCCAGTGATCATCTTTTTTCTAGCCTATATGCAGAGCTAAGCAGAAGCTTTTAACCTATGGAATATTACCCAGGGGGCCTGAAGGAAAATGGAGCTATTTATGCCAAGGCTCTCTTCCACTGTACATTAATGAGACTGCTAATTTACTAATTTTTCCTGAGAGATATAAATAATGTGTTTCTTCTCATTGGGAAACAAAAGAAGTTGTTCAGGGAGTTTCAAATCAGGAAAAAGAAAATTAATTGATGGCTCAAACACTACCCATCCATCTTTATAACAGAAATACACCTTTTAAATGGGAAGCCCCACATACCTTTGACAAAGAGCTAGCAGTATGACTAAAAGTCCCTTCCTAGAACTCATATTCTCTGCTTCTGTTGCTGATGGAGTCGTTAACGCAAATTTTCTCAACGAAACAACTGTTCAAGTTTTGCACAGGACAAATTTCTCTGTTGAGCTGCTATTCAGCCTCATTCATTGGAGTCCACATTCCCTTGGCCTCTTCTTATTTCATCTCTTTTCGTTATGGCATCCAATATGATTTTTTGGCAACAAGCCTACTTATTGATTATAGAAGCTTCTCACCTTGTCACTTCAATCCCCTACTTCCACTCGCCACAAGACTCAACTATCACATTGGTTATACCTTTCAGCCAATTTCTTTCAGCACCGGCCTGTACCAGTATCTACTAACTTATGAGAAAGGTTGTTCTAAGGTCATCAGACTATTTTTTAGTCACACTTGAGAAGCTTACTTATCCAGTTCTAAATTTAGTGCTTAGAGAGAGGCAAGAGTAGAATCTTAAGAAAAATCTTGGGTGCTTAACATCATTGTTAAGAAGATTATAGAGTGAATTGTCCAAACGAGGACATTGTGGAGATGAAAGAGAGAGTTTTCAAAAATGATGCTATAACAACAGACATAAACCGAAGGTGACCAAGACCAACTAGGATATATGGTCACTCTACAATTCAACATTTAAGAGGGAAGTTTTCAAAATGAGCTCTGAAGTGTTTTTGTTTGTTGTTTTTTTTTTAGCTTCTTTCCACAACTTAAACTAATATATCATATCTACCATAAGGTGATAAGTTATGTCCAGATAGCATTACATGGACACAAAAAAGATATCAAGAGTAAAACCATACAATAGCTTTCCCATTTTTTTACATATTAAAATTAAAGTGCTATATCAACTACTGTGCACACAGCAGGTGGCCTGTGAACACTTCACTGATCCAGAATACAAGCACCTGGGCTCCAGATGATACGGTTAGCCAGCCAGGCAGCTTTGCCAGCAGAAGGTGAGTATGGAGCCAGATGGGCATCCTGACAGTTAGAGCCCATAAAATAAACTGGCAAGGGCCTCTACCACAGGTCCTTGAAAGAACTTCAACATTCTTCAGAAACTGGAGCATCTTACCACCGGAGAAATTCCTATAACAAGCTACCAGGATTATATTTAATTAGCCTTACCTGTTATGCTATTTTGTGTCGATGATTAGTAAAATAGCTTTTGCATTTTATCACTTATCGAATGTCTTTTCATCTGAAATGTACTAGATATGCCATTACGAGAGAGATTTCAGAGTGGAGCATCAGACAATGAAAAGTATAATATTTCACTTTCTGTATTTGATCTCTCTGGCAAAAGTTTATATAACATGTAGTTAGGGTTAAATTCCCAGTGGGTGGCATTTCTAGAGTTTTCTTCAGTCCACTGTATCAGTCCATTCCATCAGTCACTGAGAAGCAAATCTAAGATACTGGACTTAAAAAAAAGGTGTAGTTGTATTTTTCAATTTTAGTGAAAATGATTTAGCATTTGCTTAACCAAAATATCAATTATGCATCTTAAATATCATTTCATGTCTATAATCTCAGATTTCTTCAAGGTAACAGTGATTTCAAGGTGATGGGGCCACATGATATAAATGGTTCTTCATGTAAATTCATTAACTTTTATTACTATTATAAAAATGTAAATATAAAATTCTTTCACCGCTACTAACAACGTACCGTGATGGAGAAATCATTTTGATCATTGATTCTGTCTAGGTTAATTTGAGAAAAACAACCCTAAAATAGATGTTTAGTTCAGTCTTGTTAGTCCTAATAATGGGAAACTTAAATAAGAACATAAAAAAGAGGGCATTGATGTCAAAGAGAACATAAGGATATGGTTCCATATACAAAGCACCTACTATGTGCTGGACACCATATGAGATAACTTATGTGCAGTGTACCATTTAATCCTTAAAACAACTCTGAAAGATGCATCATGTTATCACCACTTTGAAACTAAGGATATTAAAGTTTAATAAGTTTGATTAACTTGCTTAATGTTACACAACAGTAGCAGGCACTGAAATCCAGGTTTGTCTTTAAACCCCATAACTGTCAACTATACAAGGAGATCCACCACTCTAAACTCTTCATATAAAAGATGAGATCATTATGGAATATTCCCAACTGATGATCAACTTAAGGTCACATAGCAAGTAATTATTGTCTACTCTCCTCTCTCTATAGCAAACATTTACTCAAGCTAATAATCTTTAATCTTAGCCTAAATAATTTTATGAACCAATTTGGGATGATATATGTAAATATCTTAGCACTATGGCTTAGCTGACTCTTAAAAAATTGAGTCCTTCCCTGCAGTAATCTCTTTGGTAACAATATGTTTAGAAAGCTATTAACTGTCATCATCTCAGTATAAAATCATTACATGGTAACATTAATTATAGATCATATCCCTGGTCTTACATAATATGCTAATATTATATGTTATAGAGAAAGTGTTTTTCACTGCTTAAATTCTCAGTATATACCTAATAGATTCTTCTTTGGTTGGTTATCATAGGGCCTTTAAGGTTGTTCTTAGGTTAGATGTCATCCTTGATCTTATCACAAAATTTTATTATTGATGTAAATTATGTTTTTGATATCTTCATTTCATAAAAATGTTCTTATGAATGTTAGACTGACTTTTTCATGTATGAAATAAACTTGCATCTTTTATAGCTCATTGTTTTCATTGATATTTTCATACCAAGCAAACTAATAATACTTTTTAGTTCACTGTAGAACTCCAGGTAGCCTTAGAATGCAATGAGTCCTAACTTCATATTTTATAATGAAGGAAAGAGAGATCAAAAAGGGCTAAGTGGTCTATTTGAGTCTTTGGAACCTAGTCTTCTCTGTGAGGGTACTTTCCACCAGAATTTAGTTACAAGATCACAGTTTGCAATTCTGAAGCAAGGCTGTACATTACAATTCTAGGGTTTGTGAAAGTTCAATGCCAACTGCACTACCATTTTAAAAGCAATTATATATCCTGGCTCCAATATTGCAAGGTTAAGGTCTTCCTGACCTCTGAATATCTATTGACGTTTGAAGAAACATTTCCAATGATAACATCTAAAACGTATCTTTAGTTGCTTTATTCTCAGTCTTCGAAACATATTAGTGGGTCAAAAGTAAAAAAAAAAAAAATCCATTGACTATTCTAAAATGAAAGAACAACAATATTCTGCCTTTTACTATGCAAGTACAAAATCAAAGCACATATTCACAGCCTCAGGAAATTACACTATATGGGCCAAGGAACATACATTGCAAAACAATTTTAGTAATCATATCTGGCTATCCTCCAGGAGGGTCAATGTCTTTTTGGTAATAATACTTCAAGAAATATTTTCTGTAAAAGAAAATTATTTAATGACATTAAAGTACAATCAATTACTAGAGCTTTTCACTTTACTACAATACAAACAAACTGCTACAAATTAGTGAAAAATCAGATCCCTGTAGCTAGATAAAATGCTAAGTCCCTCCCTTTTCTATTATTTATATCAGTGGCTAAATCATCTGAGCAATTTCTTCCTGCATTGAAGAGTTAATAGAGCAACTCATCTATTTCTTCTAGATTTCAGCTTTCTTTAGTTCTAAGGCATCAACATGTATCTACAATTAAAGTAAAATTATTTAACAATATAAAGATTTATAAATCTAGGAATTATTTTAGGTAACAGTGTTGGTTTTAAATTATGAGTATATCTAAAACTTTTTTGATACTTGTCCCTTCAAAAGTTGGTGCCTACTTCTGCTCTTCTTCAGAGTAGCCTATACCTAGGGACTCATTTCTAATAAATAGAATGTGACAAAAGTGACAGACAATCTCTGAGATTAGATCATAAAATAAATTTTCATTTTCTCCTTGTTCTCTTCCTCTTGGACCACCAGCACTGAGAGACATCAGCTTCCATATCAGTCCTATGGAGAGTTTCATCTGGCCAATTATGTAAAATTTATTCTGCTTGTTTAATCATTTATCCACTTGTTATTTATTATGTATGTGCTATATGCAAAGCATTCATTTATTCAAATAACTATGAATGTCATTAAAGGATTTTAGGCAAGAAGGTAACACAATGTGAATTGGATATGGAGGAGAGTGATCTTTTTACAAGGTAAGTTGGTCTATGTCATCATCCTACTTAGACTCCTTCAAGGATTATCATTGTATTTAGAATGAGTTACAAACTCCTTAAGCTGGTTTATATATGTCCACATGATCTCGGCTCTGCCTACCTGTTTGGCCTCTTTTCAAACAACTATCATTATCATGCGCTATAGGGATATACCAGCCATTTTATTTTCCTCAAACAAGACAAGCTACATCCTAAACTGGCTCTTTCTTCTCATCTTTCTTCCTCTTCTGTCATTTAGGTACTAGATTAAATCTCTTCCCTTTCAGAGGACTCTTCTGATCCCACAATTTCATGAAGTCACCCTTTCCCTTTTATATAACCCTATCCCCATGCTTTTCATAGTACTTATTGTTATCAAATATTTTATCTATTTGTTTATTACTTATCTTTCCCTGTCTAAATACAAGATGCAGCCTAGTAGAGCGCTTATTATTTTTACTATTGTGCTCTAGGATTTAGAGGAATAGATCCAAAGTTACTGCTCAACAAATAATTGTTTAGTGAATGAACATATTTAAAAAATGAATGCGTGGTTGGATAAGAAAAAGAGAGGACTCAAAGATGATTCCTACATTTTTTTTACTTGAGCAAAAGGATGGAAAGTGATGTCATTTAAAGAGACTGAAGATCTAAGGAGAAAAAAGTTATGGGTGGATAAGAAATCAAAAATTTTGCTTGACTCATGTTATGTTTCATATTGCTATTAGATATCAAAGCAGAGGTATCAATTTGTCATGTAGTTATAAACTCTGAATCTCAAAGGTAAACTTGAGGATGGAGTTACAGAAAAAAAATTCAAACTTTTTATGTACCATTATAATAATAGCATTAAACAATTAAAATATCATTCAGATATATAAATAAAATTTAAAATAGTGTATGGCCCACTAATATTAGTAGGGACTATATGTAAAAGCCTGGCTAGGAGCCTCAACAATCACATGATTAGGACCCTCCCATCGGAAGCAGCTCTCCAGGCTTGGAGAGATAGCCCTGAACTTCCTATCAGCGGCTGCCCCTGATGGCCAGATAAACAACTTCTGAGCCTACAGAGGCTCAGCAAAGGCCCAGACCCAGGCTCTGGCATCCCAGCCAACATCTATCTTGCTCCTTCCCCCACCTCAGGAGCAGCAGAGTCCAAGCAACCCCTGGAAGCTACAAGGCCCCTACCAAAGCTAGGGTTATTCATATACCCCACCTGGAGGACCAGAGCTTACCACAGGCACAATAGATTACCTCAGCAACTGGCTCCTCCAAGCAAACTACATTCAATGACAGTGGGAACAACATTATAGCTAAACATAGTGCCTTCCATCTCAAGCTATTAGGGAGTGGCAGATTTGTACCTACAGGTACAATCCACCAGCTTGGAGATTAAGTTGGGGGACCAAACTCACTACATTCCATTGGGAAGAGGTGAAGACACCAGGTGAGAGGTAACCCAAGAGGTTCATCAAACCTGCTAAAATACCCCAAAGGCAATTCAAGACCAGCACTCCCCCCACCCAGTATAGTCAGGGATCAATATAGGGACTCAAAGATGGGCCGTAAACCAGTCCTAGCACTCCCAGCTCTCGACCAGGAGGCCAGATGAGAAGGAATCAGTGGAAAAACTTCAGAAACATGAAAAATCAGAGCCAAAGATGCCCCCAAAAGAAATCAATAACTCTTCACCAGTGGATACCAACCTAACCAAAATGGATAAAGTAACAGATGAAGAATTTTGAATATGAATTTTAAGAAAGCTCAGTGAAATACAAGAGAAAATAGAAATCCAACAAAAAGAAGCCACAAAAGGAATGCAAGAAATGAATGAAAAATTCTCTAAAGAAATCAAAGTATTAAAGAAAAAACAAACAAAAATTCTGGAAATGAAAAATTCATTCAAGGAATTACAAAACCCAGTGGAAAGCCTTAATCATAGGCTGGATCATGCAGAAGAAAGAATCTCAGAGCTTGAAGATAACATTTATGAGCCAAACAAATCAAAGAGAAAGAACAGAAAAATAAGAGGAAAGAACAAAGCCTAAAAGAAATGTGAGATTACCTAAAGAGGCCAAACATAAGAATCATAGGCATCCCTGAAGTGATTTTTAAATTTTATTTAGATTAGCTCATCTAATCCTAAAAATTTAGTTTAACAAACACTGTTTCTATTTCTTTTTACAATTCAAGAAACTGAACTACCAAGAGCCTCAATAGTATGCCTAAAGAAATACAACTAATGATTGATGAAACTATGATTCAAACTCAGGCAGTCTGATTTCACCACCTACATAGATAATCATGACGGTGAAAAAAGAGAGGTGAGGTAAGGAATAAGCCTGGGTTGCTCCAACATTAGGGATGAACAGTAGAGGACTGTCAAAAAGTCAAAAATCAGAGAGGAAAATTAGATATGAAAAAAAGAGAGAGAGAGAGAGAGAAAGAGAGAGAGAGAGAGAGAGAGAGAGAATGTGTCTTCTCAACAACTGAGAGAAGAGAATACTTCCATAAGGAAAAAATAAAAAGAGCTTATTTGTGTCAGATGTTTCTGAGATCTAGAAAAGAGAAGCATAGAAAAATCTCCACTGATTTTCAAAATACAGACAGGTGAGAGTAGTTCCCTTTAAGAGAAGTCTCTTATGACATAGAATAGATGAAAACCCAATGGAGAACATTAAGTAGAGAGCAGAAAGTGAATAATATAAGTGAGATTTTTTGTATACATCAACAAAATTATACATTATGACCAAGTGGGATTTATCCCTGGCATGCAGACCTGGTTTAACACATGCAAACCAATCAATGTGATACTTACATTAACAGAATGAAAGACAAAAATCACAAGACCATCTCAATTGACATGTAAAAAGCATTGGACAAAATCTGACATACTTTCTTGATAAAAATTCTCAACAGTTTAGGTGTAGAATGACAGCTCCTCAACAGAATAAAGGTCATTTATGAAAACCCCACAGCTAACATTATAATCAATGGGGACTAACTGAAATCTTTTCCACTAAGATCCAGTATGAAGCAAGGATGTCTGCTCTAACCACTTTTCTTCAACACAGCACTGGAAGTGCTATTAGCAAGAGCAATTAGATAAAAAGAGAGAGAAGGAGAAATAAAATTATCAAAATTAGAAAAGAAGAAGTAAAATCATCTCCATATTTGCAGATGACACGATCCTATATGTAAAAAAAAAAAAAAACAAAGATTTCACAAAAAATCTGATAGAACCAATAAATAAATTAAATAAATGTAGTATAATTGAAGGACACAAAATCAACATACAAATATTAGTAACATTTTATATGTAAATAACAATCTAACTGAAAAATAAATCAAGAAAGCAATCCCATTCACCATAACATCAAAAAAAAAAACAAAACTTAAGAATAAATTTCACTAAGGAGGTGAAAGACCCATAAACTAAAAACTATGAAACACTAATGAAAGAAATTGAAGAAGACACAAATAGATGGAATGATATCTCATGCTCATAATCAAAATTATTTATATGTTAAAATGCCTATTACTACTCAAAGCAATATGCAGATCAATGCAATCCCTATCAAAATCTCAATAGCTTTCTTCACAGAAAGAGAAAAAAATAATTCTAAAATTTGTATGGAAGCACAAAAACCCCCAAATAGCCAAAACAATTCTGGGGGGAACAAAAAGCTTCACGAAATGGAGGTATGACACTTCCTGATTTAAAACTGTATTACAAAGCTATATTAATTAAAACAGTATGATACTGGCATAAAAACAGAAACATAGACTAGTGGAACAGAACAGGGAGCACAGAAATACATCCACGTATGTAAGTTGAACTGACTTTTGACTAGGGCACTCAGAGGAAACAATGGGGAGAATAAACTCTTCAATAAATGGTGCTAAGAAAACTGTATTTCCATGTGCAAAAGAATAAAATTTGTCCTTCATCCTACACCATACACAAAACTCAGAATAGATAAAAGACCTAAATGTAAGATCAGAAACTATAAAACTCTTAGAAGAGAACACAGGGGAAAAGCTCCTGCACATTGTCCTTAGCAATGATTTTTGGCACGTCAAAACAAAAGCTCAAGTCACAAAAATATAAATAAATAAATATAACTACAGCAAATTAAAAAGCTTCTGCAAAGCAAAGGAAATAATTAGCAAAATGAAATGGCAGCCTATGGAATGGGAAAAATATTTGCAAATCTGATATATATCTGATGAGGGGTTAATATTGAAAAATTTACAAAGAAGCCATTTGACTTATTAGTAGAAAAGCAAATAACCTGATTAAAAAATGAACAAAAGACCTGAATAGACATTTCTCCAGGAAGATATGAAAATTAACAGGTATATAAAAAAGCGCTCAACATAATTAATCATTAGAGAATTGCAAATCGAAACCACTACGAGATACCACTTCACACCATTAGGATGGCTACTGAAAAAGTCAAGAGATGACAAATGTTGGCAAGGGTGTGAAGAATAGAAAACTCATGTACATTGTTGATGGGAATGTAGATGGGTACAACCATTATCAAAAGAAGTATAGTGGTTTCTAAAGAAATTAAAAATAGAACTACCATATGACTCAGAAATCTTTGTTCTGGGCATTTACCCCCCAAAATGAAATCACCACTTTATAAAGATATCTGTACTCCCATGTTCATTGCAGCATTATTTATAATAGCTAAGATAAGGAAACAACCTAAGTGTCTATAGATGAATGAATGAATAAAGAAACTACAATATATATATAAATGGTGTGTGCTTCAGCTCTCCAGAAAAACGAGATCTTGTCATTTGCACAACACATATGAGCTTGGAGGATATTATGCTAAGAGAAATGCCAGACACAGAAAGAAAAATATTACATGATCTCACTTATATGAAGAACTAAAATAAACCCAAATATACAGAGATAGAGAACAAAACAGTAGTTACTAGGTCCGGTGGGGAGTAAGGAGGAAATGGAGGGATGTAGGTCAGAGGATACAAAGTAGCACATACGTAGGATGAACAAGTCTAGAGATCTAATATAACATATGAGGACTATACGTAATAAAATTTTGCTGTATTTGAGATTTATGCTAAATGAGTAAATATTAGAAAACTTTTCTTCCCACAAAAACAGAGTAACCATCGGAGATAGCAGATATGTTAATTTGCTTCACTATGTTAACTTGTTAATTATTTATATGCATCCCATAACATGTTGCATACCTTAAATATACACAATAAAATTTATTTAAAAATTAAATGTATAGTACTTTTCATGCTGATAAAATGATAGCAATGAAGTCATTGTATTAGGAGTTCCTAGAAATCACCGTACAAACCTAGGAAAATATCAGATCAAGTCTGTGTTTTAAATTTATAATTACATCTTAACCCTACAGAAACCTGTAGCCTCCTCAGTTTCCCCCAACACATGATGAACTCTGAATGAAAGTATTTAACTTACAAAAAAATAGCTTGTGTACTTGTAAAAAAAACATTGCTGGTCTCATTCAATTCTTCTTTTTAAAGAATGGAAAGTTGCAATGGTTAAATATTAAATAATAATAGCACAAAAATGAATGTAAAAATGTGCTTTCTGATCCTGGTCCCATAGAATATTCAAGAAACTCCTTTCAAGCTGGAGTTGCTTTGTTTCTCTTTTTGAACACAAGGATACTGTGCTTTAACTTACTAAAAAATAAATCAAAACAAAAAAAAGTACTGATTGAAAAGAAAAAGACATGATTCTTATCTTGTCACATGCGTGACTGAACTGTACAATCTTGGATCCCTTGAAAGTCAGAGAAAGAAAACTGTTTGATTTAGAAAACAGCAGTTAATGTTGGAAAAGAATTTTGAGGGTGGGTAACTTATAGTTTCTATCACAACACAGTTGTAGGGTCTGTCAGATTCTGACAATGCCAAAACATCTAACAACAACAAAAACCAAAAAAAAAAAAAAAAAGAAACTCATCAAATCTGGCAATGGTGGGCACCATATTTTTACATGGAGCCAGAAATATATTCTATGAAATATATATTTAAAATAGATTTTTGGTATTGATCTCCAATCTGTTAAGTCTTATCCAGGAAAAAATATGTTTTGCATACATAGTGACAAGCCAATTAGTAGGTATTTTTCTTACTCAAATTGTCTGATGAATCAGGAATCATGTAGAATACAACTTGAAGAACTAGGCTAACCATATGTATTATTCAGTGCCTTGATTGAGAATACTAAATCTAAAACAAGAAGTTAAAAATAAATGTTAATGTCTTCTTAAAACGAGTCAAGAATGGCAATATGGGTAGAGCTTGTTGGAGCCCAAAGGCAGATTGGTGCTTAAAATCTGTTGCTAGTACTAATGCTGGTTGTGCTGATGTCATTGCCACCTGCATATGTCTGTTTATGCCATTGTGCCCATGTACTGTACTTTTGGAATAAATTGCTCTATTTCCTGAAGCAACCATTACATAGCAAATGATTGCTCAATATATCACTAAGGCCCAAAGAAAGAATGTGCATACAACTCAAAGCCATCTGCTATTCCAAATGCTGTTTATTGAGTAAATAAGGATTGGTTTAATCTGTGGACATTTATAAGCTGATCAGGTGAAAGAAAGCAATGCTAAACATAAAAATTGAACATGCTCAAATTGCTGTGGATCACTCATGAAGGGGTTACTAAACTCAGAGCCCTTTGAGGTCATGTCTTAATCATTAGTTTATATGCAGGTCAATAAACACTGTTTATATGTTGTATATACAACAGATACCACATTCATGTAATACTTCAAGTATGGCTGACAATCATGGTAATAGCAGCAACAATAATAATTATCATATGCTGAGGGCTTAGATGCTGTACTAAATAAATTTATTTGCTATTTCACTTAATCTTCAAAGTTATATTGGAAGAAGCTATCCCTATTGTAGAGATGAGATTTAGAGGGATTGAGTAATACACCTAAGAGTCAGTAAATGGCAGTGACAATAGGAAGAAATGGTGGCTAAAATGCTGCTAGTCATAAAAATTATATTCTGGGACTCACCTAGAATTCCTGGATAAAATATTAAGTTAAGTTTTAAAAAAATATGCCCTATGGTTTTGTTGTTGTTTTGTTTGCTAGTTTTCTTGTTTTAATGAGAGGCGTAAACAAGTGAAAGCAAATGTTCTGGTCAATATCTATAGCTACAAAAATATCCTGTTTGATTTTTCGTGATATTGTCCATATATTTTGGAATTATTTTGATCATTTCCAGTGGCAGAGGTTGACCACAGTTAGGAGTAGAAAGAGACTATTGTATGGAGAGCACGGAGAAAAGAAATAGAACAAACAGACAGGAGAATAATGTCTACTGGAAAATGTTGGGCATGGTTTCTGACACATGGAACTTACTCAAAGCAAATATTAATAAATCGGAAAACTTCTAAGTTTTTGAAGAAAATATAGCATCAAAGACACTGGCTTTAAAAAGGGTTGTGTAAGCTTTGACAATCACTTAAAACAATTCCTGGATCCTTAACCTTCTAAGAGCAGAAATAAGGCTTCGAAAACATACTTTGGATGTGGCTAAGAAGAATAATGGACAAGGAGGAGCATCCTATAGGTCTGCTCAAGGAAAATATGGAGAAAAAATAACAAGGGAGGTCCTCCCAGATAGCTGACTCAGAGTCTAGTCAAGGGGCCTCCTCAACTCAGGAAAGGGGTTTTCACATACTCTGACTGGAAGAACTTTGATTAACTGCAGACCAGTAACTTTTTTTTTACTTTCAGAATAAGGTCATTTTGTGATTATGCTCTCCTTGTTTCATCCTTAAATAATTAAGCGGTGATGGGAGGAGGGTGTGAAAATAATACACCTCTTTTGACAATGGATCTTTAGACAAGAAGAAGTCATATCTAGACCTAATCGAGAAGAAAGAACATCACCTAAAGATCCTAGAAGGTGAGCTGTGTGCCATGATTGATGGAATTTTGTGGTCGACAGCTCTGGGAAAGGCTGAAAGTGTTCTACATATACGAGAAATAATGAAAAAGATATTGGCAACCAGGAGGGACTAGCTGGCTATTCACCAATTACATTGTCTGTTTGGGAGAACACATTAAGACATATGCCAGCTGTTTTTGCAGCGAGGTTGTGACCTTGTGATTAGTTTAGGAAAATAAAAAGTAGGAAGAAATAAGGCACTTCTGTTTCTAAAAGTAAACCCTTCCCCTGGTCCACCATAAGAAAATGACTTCAAGATAGTGAAACCACACCATAGGAGCCCAGATCAGTTTTACCCCTTCAAAAACAGACTTTTAGGAGACCCATGCTACTCACAACTAATTATGACATGAGGAAAAAATATTTATTAACACACTTAAAGCCCTTTGATTTAGGAGAGGTTTGTATAGCAGCTAGAGGTATTAATATTACCTTGTCTAATATGCAACTCATACACTCCTGTATATCTTACTCAAATCTTGCTTATTCGCTCATGGTTTTTAGCAATGCTAACTCCTAATGTTATACAGGTAAAGGGTGTCAGATCTATACAAAACACCGTGGATGAGATAGCATCACCTTCTTGTAGAATCTGCAGTGATAGGATATTGGCATTTTCCTTTTCTCACTGGAAAATTCTGATAAATTCAAGTTATCCTCTCTCCTTCCTTCCTGTCCTACACACACACACACACACACACACACACACACACACACACACACAGAGAGCGAGAGAGAGAGAGAGAGAGAGAGAGAGAGAGAGAGAGAGAAAGGCATGCTGTTCATTCTCTGAGGTATTCTCATCTGGTGGTAAGGATGTAAAATACCACTATTTACACTTGATGAGTTGCTCACACAGCAAGAACATATCTCAAAAATTCAGCCACCCAGAAATCACAAAATGATCACACCTCCATTTGGTAATATAAAATAGCAGAGGAAAATAAGGCCATTAAATGAATTTTATCTACTCTATATGAATATAAAAATATGAGCCACAAAGCAGGGTGGATCTCTGAGTAAGCCAGAGGAGCTTGGGCTGATTCCTGATATGAATCTAATGATGAGTCAATGGCCAAGCTATTTATAACAGAGTCAGTCCCAGCAAGAGATAAGAGCCTGTGCGAAGCTTCATTAAAACTGGAGTTTCTTCTGGTAGCAACCATAATAAAGAAACACTTTTGATACCATCAGTGCAGCAGTCCTGTCTAATAAACCAACAAACTCTTCATATTCTTTTAGCGTCAGTCTATGGAATGAGAATATTAACATAGTTACATAAACTAGCCTGCAATTTTGAAGCTACATAAAACAGAATTATCAAAGATTTTTGTCTTTGGCTATAAATATGATTTCAAACATCATAAGAAGAGAGCTCTTTCAAAAAGACAAGAAAACTAGATTGAGTTAATGTAGTATGTTATAAACATAAAGTTAATTAAATACAGAAAAATAACCTTCCAGGTGCAAGAATATCTTAAGGAACATCATAAAGAACATTGAATATGTAGTGTATATTTTTATAGTCATACTGCAAAAAATTTCATTTGATAATTTGAAAACTATACTTTTGGGGACTGGGTAAATTGATTTGCACAAACCTAATAGAGACATTAAGAATATAAACAATTGGCCTTCATTTTGCATATAGAGAGATGGCCAAACAATTTTTACTATAATTCTGTCTCACCCAGGTAATTATAAGAACTGACTACATCAAGATCACCAGGCTCCTCCTTTTCATGCAATTATACCGTATAGCTTGAATCAGAATTATGGTATTTTGAGGGTTGCTAGAATCTCCATTTTTAACAGTCTGCACAGATGATTCTTAAGGACACTGGAAATAGTGAACTAAAACAGAGATTCTCAAACTTTAAGGAGAGTTTGTTGAAATTCATTGTTGGGCTCTGCCATAAGTGTTTCTCATTCAGTAAGTTTTGGGTAAATTTTGAAAATCTATATTTCTAACAAGTTCCCAGGTGATGCTGATGCTGTTAGTCTAGCGATCACACTTTGAGAGCCACTACATTAGAATACCGGATTATGAATGAGAATATGTGACAAATGGCCTAATTTAGTCACCATCAAAAACCATAAGCTAGTGATTTTTCTAACTTTCCAGTTCTATGCCCTAAAATTAGTAGGATCTTGATCATCTGCATGAAAATTACATGAGAAGCTTATCCGGAACCTTTCAGTTTTGAGGTTATAAAGTAAATACATTATAAGGTTTTTACGGTGGTTAAAGATAAGAAATGTAAAGCATTTGCCCTGACATATAGCTGGCATATATTAAATTGAAAAATATTGAGATAACAGGGAAAATGAAAATGCATAGATGTGCAGTATCACTTAGTCTCCTCAAGATGCCTAATCTATGTTTCATCTTTACAACACTGCCGATGGGGATATGATGCTAATACGCTTATCTTAAATAACAGGGCAATGAGTCACTCCTAAAAAATCTCATCTCCTCAGGTTAGAGAATTATCTAAGCCATTCTGGGAATGGGCTTCAGGTCTTTTGTAGCTCAGAATTGGGCTCTCTTAGCCTTTTTCATCTTACAAAATGTGGAATACAGACAATTTTATAGATTCTCAAGATTTACAAGGCCAGTGTTTCTAGTTTGAAAAACCCATAATTTATATTTACGGTGGGCTCATATTGCCTTAGCCAGCTCTCACCTGCTTCTAAGGTGAATCTCAATGTCATGTGGTGTAAAAGACTATTCAGAATAGCTTACTGAAATGGACAGATTGGCCTGATAATTTCTCCTGAAGTTGTCTCTCAAGGAAAATTAACTGATCTTGTCTATTAACAATTTCAAAGAAAGATAATAAATGACCAGCTGTTCAGGATGCCCCTCTCTCCTACTTTAAAAGTGCAATTTCAAAGAAAAAAATAAGCTAATAAAAACAAAGAAGGAAGCATTTTCAGTATCGGTTATGGGTTATTTAAGTGGCTATTTTAAATCTTTTTCATCTCATGACAGGATGGAAGGTTAAGAAAGACATTGATAAAGATAGGAAGTGAATAATAAAGAAGTGAATGGTAGGTTTTAATAAAACTCCTCTGTGCCAAGACAGAGCGAAGCTAGGGAGAGTAAAGGGATACTGGCTTCATAGCCTTTTTAGACACCCTTTTTGAATTCACAGAGCCACAGAATGTGAAGGAAGTGAGTGACCTCTCCACAGGTTTGCCAAGCAAGAACATGGTTGCTGAAGGAATCTCAATACAATGAAAGCATTTGAGGAGAGCATTTTTGTCACTATGGAGGACAAAAAAAGTGCAGTTGGCTTCTGAGCTACAGTTATATTTTTTTATCATTATGAAAAGCTTTTTAAGATTAAAGGAAATCATCTAAGATTTTTATCTGTAAGAAGGTAGAGGAGGAAGTAGGACACACAAAAGTACAGCAAGTGAACAAAAATAGCAACACTGAATAAAACCAGATGAAGCCTGAAGTACGAACATATTATTTATTCATTTCACAGTCCCTGGAATCAAACAAGAATTACATGTTCTGAATACATCAAATATTAGAACTTTCCAGGGACTGCAAAAAATATAAAGAAGAAAAGCAGAGGCAATGATCACACTACATCCTAAGATGGAACTTATTCTTGCTCTCACAGACACAATTAAGTGTTCTCACTAGCACCCCCCAAATTTTACTCATTCCCAACATTTTGTTTGCTGTAAGACATCTCATGCACTACAATTATCTGCTTTGGTCTCTAGGTAGCTCAGGAGATAGTGATCATTTTATCAAGATTAGCCATTCATACCATTTTGCTTAGATTATCTTCTTATTTAAGCCCCAAAAATTTTTGAGGTGATCACATAATTATTCCCATTTTTCAGATGAAGTAATGGAAGTTACTTGACCAGGGGGCACAGTAGGTGGTACAGCAGGAATCTGAGCACTTGAGTCGAGTCCAGAGCCCCTGCTGTAAGTGGTGAGCTGCACTGCCTCCTGGGGAAGCACCAGTGGAATGCTGGTTATTTCACAAGGTAAAGCAGGGGCGGCACCAGTACCCACAAGGTCAACTAAACTGAACAATTGAATAGGCTTAGACATTGGCCCCAGGCTTTTGGGTAGCTGCCAAGCTGTGCTAGGGAAGACATGAAAGTGAAGAGAAAGCGTGAGATGGTACCGTGAGTATGGCATACATCTGTACATTTCATCTCAACAGAAGCCTCTCCCTTTTTGTAAGAATCTACTCTTATCCCATTCTGAGCTTAAAACTAGTATTCATATTTTTAAAACAGTAATGTTACTTAAAGACTCAGTATTTTAAATGAAAACTGTTCTTCAACCATAACAATTACATAGCTGACACTATGTGCCAAATACTGTTTACAGCACTTTATAAATATCAAGCCATTTAATGCTCACGGCAACTGAATTAACGCAATCTTCATTTTCTAGATAAGGCAAAGAAGTCAGAGGTTAAATAATATTCCTAAGGTCACACAAATAGTAAGTAGTGGAGCTGGGGAAAGAATCTGGACAGTCTGGTGCTAGAATCTCCTTATTTACCATTACATTACATTACACATTAAAAAAGAAAAAGAAATAGAAATAGAGTGAACCACAGTGGTATTTACTCTCTCCTCACACTCCCATAAGCAAGAAGAAATATGAACTTCTTTAGGTAGTCTAAAATTTTCATTTCAAAAGTGAAGTTTCTTCAACCCATAGGCCCTCAAAATTTGTGATGAGGAATTAAAATTTTCAGTACTCTAAAGTCAAATGATAACAGGAGATGGCTTATAGCACATGGAGGTGCCGCTAGGAGACACCAGGTAGGGTACATTTATGATGGTGGTGCTGGTAGCAAAGCACTTAATTGGATTTGAAAAAAATTAATGACTAGTACAATCAATACCATCTCAGCCATGATAGTGTAGAATGGTTTCCTGGTCCAGAAAAGTTTGGTATGGGCAGCACCAATGAAGCTGTTATTGATCAGATCCTTCAAACTCTGTTGTTTTATGACAACTGAACTCTTAAAAACATCAATTCTAATCTTCTAGAGTAATCTAGATCGGGGGGAATGCAAATGCACAGGTATTAATTTTCACCTTCCCTAGACTCTTTTTCATTGCCTGAGTTACACATAATATTGACACTCCATCATTTCAGAGCATTGATGGTGAAAGTGTAAGTCAATTATATTACAAATAACCCAGGGACCTGGAGAGCAAAAGATGGAAACCTAATCATCTCTCTATCTTCACAGCATTTCAGAGATAATTACTAAAGAAACTAAGAAGTAGATTATAGATAGAGCTTATACAAATCTGGAGTCTAGCAATATATACATCTATTATAGAGTAAATGCAGAAATTGTCCCATTTGAAAGTAAACATATATCTCAAAGGGACCTATGAATACTATATATAATTTAATCAGTTCTTACAGACATTGTAAGTATTCACTATATTAAACTATAAAACAAGAGATCCTTAAAGGATGTTTTAGTACAGATCTTAAAAAATAGTTCATAAGAAAAACTTCCATATTTAATGAGAATATCTCCAATTCAAAAATGGTCATGTGTTGGATAAATTCAAGAAAGGTATTTTGATATAACTTTAGGTTGAAATTATGGTGATGAAGAAACAACCATCAAAGAAAATAAGACTACATATTCTATAACACTGTTGACACCAAATTATCCACTCTGGTAAGTTTTAGATTTCTCTGCCTCTTCTTTCTTGTTTTATCTTTTTTGACAAGATCATAAAGTAGAAAGTGTCTTAAAAGGACTACAAAAATATGTGATCACGTAGGGAATACTGCTGTGCAGTATTTTAATTTTTCCATTGTCATTTTTATTAAAGAGAATTTACCAAGATATTTAATAATCTTACAAAATAAATATTTTACAAAAAATCGGTTAAACCTTATAAAAAACAACTGGAATTTTAGTTTAGGGAACTATATCTAGTTCAACTGGCAAAATGTTATTATTTATTTTTATACATTTTATACATTTATAGAAATAAACATTTAAATAACTTTTCTCAATCTGAGCTAAAGAAAGATGCCATGGGAAAGCTAAAAGCACATGGGAACTTTGCAGGATAACTTGCACAGCAATGGTAAAGTGGAAAAGAGCAGGAATTCAGGAGCCTGGAGTTTGCCGCATTCTCCTTCCTTGAAGAGTATTTTCATCAGGACTAATAAGATCAATGTATATTAGCACAAGTTACGGGGTCTTTATATGCACATGTGTGTGTGTATACACATATATATATGTATACACATACACAAACACACACTCACACACTTGCATACATACATATATATATATGGTGGAGAAACTGCAACCTCAGGGCCACGTGGATCCTTGAGTGCAGCCTTTTGACTGAATCCACATCTTACAGAATGAATCCTTTTAAATAAAAGGATTAGTTCTGTGAAGTTTGGATTCGGTTAAGAGGCCAAGAGGCCACACTTGGTGATCTGGAGAGCCACATGTGGCCTTGAGGCTGCAGGTTCCCCAGCCCTGGACAAAGGGTACTTACACAAACCTAGCTCATATAGCTTACTACGTATTTAGGCTATATGACATGGCCTATTGCTTTTAGGCTACAAATCTGTATAGTATGTTACTGTACTGAAAATTGTAGGCAATTGTGACACAATGGTAAATATTCGTGTATCTAGACATATCTAAATATTCAAAAGGCACACTAAAAATTCAGTATAAAAGATTTTTTTACATGGTACACCTGTCTAGGGCACTTACCATGAACGGAGCTTACAGAACTAGAAGTTTCTCTGGCTAAGTTGGTGAGTTAATGGTGAGTAAATGTGAAGGAGTAGGAGATTATTATATATTATTGTAGACTTTATAAACTGTACACATAGTCACACTAAATTATAAAAAAAATTTTTCTTCAATAATACATTAACCTTAGCTTACTATAATTTTTTACTTTGTAAACTTTTTAAATTTTTTTACTATTCTGACTCTTTTGTAATAACACTTACTTTAAAAGACACATTGTATAACAGTACAAAAGTATTTTCTTTCTTTATATCCTTATTCTATCAGCTTTCTCCTATTTTTAAGATTTTTTTGACCTTTAAAAATATTTTTGTTAAAAACCAAGATCTATGCACACACATTACTTAGGCCTACACAGGGTCAGGATCATCAACATCATTTTTCCATGGCCACATCCGGTCCCCCTGCAAGGTCTTCAGGGGCAATAGCACACATGGAGACATGATCTTCTATGATAACAATGCCTTTCTCTGAAATACCTCCTGAAAAACCTGCCTCGGTCTGCTTTACTACTGGTTTTTTTTTTTTATAAGTAGAAGGAGGACACTCTAAAATAAACATAAAAAGTAGAGTGTAGTAAATTCATAAACCAGTATCATAGTTGTTTATTATCAAGTATTCTGTACTGTACATAATTTTATGTGCTAGACTTTCATATGATTGGCAGTGCAGTAGGTTTGGTTACAACAGCACCACCACAACCATGTGAGTAATACATTGTGTTATGACTAGGTGATAGGAATTTTTCAGCGGCATTATAATCTTATGAATCCACCATCATACAGTTGGTTCATCATCATTGAAATGTCATTATGCAGGGTCTGACTATATACATAAACACATGTCTATCATAAAGACATTATTTTATGCTTGAACCTAACACATAACCAGAGAAAAAAGTGCCAGACACAGGAACTAATATATAATAGGTAGTAATTATGCTTTTTGTTTTGGTTTTATTTGTAAGTAATGGAACCATAATTCAACATGCTCTATAAAATGGAAAATATTAGCTCAGTAGAGATGAAAACATTGGGACCCCCTCCCTCTTTCTCTCTACTAACCCCAAGTTTGCTTGCCTTGCTGTGCTAGCATTATTATGTAAATATATTCTTCCATGTGGCCAGGGGAGAGTGCTGCAGAGAGCTTCAGGTTTACATAGACCCTATAGTTCATGATTCCAGAAGAAGATAAATCTTTCTCCTGAGGCTTATGTGTCAAATGCCAGCTAGAGCTCTGAAATCACCTGCTGGAGTTGCATGGCCATTTCTTAAACAATCAGCATGGCCAGGAGTGCATAATATTCTAAACTAGAAGCCTGATCATATGGCCAGAACAGAGTCATATTATGATTTCAATTCCAAAGAGCCAATGTGCTGGAGGTGAAGTGATTTCCCAAAGGAAACAATGGGCAAAACTTGCAGAATTATATGTGAGAATTATTTGTAATTATACCTAACCCACATCAAATTGAATATGAAAGTGGAACTTAGATGTTTTCACATCTGTGAGCCTCTTAATATTTATTTCCTGTGTCATGTTTCTCAGGAAACTACTAGAGGATATATTCTAGATAAAAGAATGAGTAAATCAAGATTTGAAAAAAAATCACATCAGGAAACAGGAGTTCCAACAAGAGAAAGGAAAGAGAATCTCCAAGATATTGACACAGGATAATCCCATGATAAATTCTACATAACTATCTTAGAAAGGTTGAATAAAAGACTGAGCATTATGAAGCAAATTGGTAACTACACATGTATATAATGAACTTGAAAAGAAATTTACAATTCTGTCAGAAATCTTTGACTAAATTAAACAATGCATAGCAAATTACACAAAAGAAAAATGAGATTATTAACATATATAGGAAAAACAACCAATTTCCATGGTGAGGCAGAGTAATTTTGAATACTTCACTATGAAGTGTGGTTTATATTGTCTTTAATTTTTGTGTCCTGGTAGGATTTGTGCAAAATTTCACAAGGGGATAGGGGAGGATGATTACATATTAAATTGAAATAATAAATAAAAGCCTTAAAGCACTAAAAATGTAGATTACTCACTGAAAAATGAAAAAAAAATCCTGATCTCTGTTTCAGTATTTAATTAAAGAATTCTTCACTATATGGAGTCTTTGCATAACCTTAGTGCAGTGGTTGAAAAAACACTGGTTTCCATAATAGTTACTGGGTCAGCCCTGTGTTAATGGAAGAATTGACCATAAAGCAATAACCACTCTCAAAGTTAGCAAAGTGAATCAGCATCATCTGGAAAGATGGCAGGAGGCAAGACCAAGGCCACAGAGAAGTGAAGAGGGGCAGTCATCACCAGTGCAGTCAGAGAACATCAGTGGCTATGGGGAGAATGTTTCAGTAACTCAGAGACTCCAAGCAAAGGAAGGAGGGAAATATAAGAAAGTGCTGGGGTAGCCTCTGAGATAAGGGCTGCTTTTAGGGTACTTTTATTATATTCCATATCCTTTAGCTTTTCTTATTATTAGTTGGGTCACACTGGGAAATGCAGATAACACAATTATCATAGAGAAATATCATGAAGTGCATTCTGCCTATATAACAGTACTCATCTATCTGGGGATATGAAGATGTATCTGTACTTCATTTACGGATTTGACTTACAAGGGGTATAAACTTTCTCTACAGCTAACCTTATGTCTTTATCTCTCTATATATTCAAATTCATACTTGTTCAATATTGGCCATGGAAAAAAATAATTTAAAAATTCTCATGTCCTATGGTCTTCATGATTTATTTATTGTGCATCAGTGGAATCATTGATGAAAGAGATATTAGAGATCATTCATAACCACTATTGTTAGAAAATAAAAGAATAAACCTTTAAGATAATATTAAAAATGGCATATATAAACACTGAAGAGTAAGAAATTTGCCATTGAAAATGACTTTTAAAAAACAGTAAAAAATGAAATATTTTTAAAAAACATAATATGCAATCTTAGGAACTCATTATCTTCCATTCATATGGTTTCCTGTAACTGACACTGTATATTCACTGAAAAAGCTGACATTACTGCACAGTCGGCTTGAAATTTTCAATGCACCACAGTTTAAAACCTTAAAGCTAAGCTCCGTTTCCACAGCAACCACAGTTTAGCGCCTCAAGCATCATTAGACCTTTTTTGTGGTCTTAAACTACATGTACACAGTGAGGCTTGCTGATCTTTGATGCACCATTTATAAGTTTTATTGGTTATGTAAGCCTAAGCCCGTGGGATTTTTTCCTGCATTTGAAAACTCAATGACAATTTAGCATAGGAGTAGCTGTTGTGGTACAAATTGGAAAAAAAAAAAAAAACCATAATTGTGAGCAATTGGGCATACAGATATATTTTCTATAAAACTGATGACTAATTCACTCAAAAAGATAAGGATTTGACAATTCATTTACGAAAACAAGTCTGACCCAATTTTGAGGGCCTTCCTCTTCACATACAAATGCATACACATATCCTGAAATAATTAAGGTTTTTCCTGAACCACTCATGCTCTATTTCCAGTGGATAATCTTAGCTATTACTGTGTGATGTCTGTCTCATGAATCTTCGAGACTAAATGGCTCATATGCACTATGGATCGTGGCTTTTTAAATCACTAGTCTCTAACTCGCTAAGTCTCCTGGCTTCATATAAAATGAATCAACCTGAGTCTATCCCACTTAAAAGGTTACTCCTTTCTCTGAAGAAAAACATGCCAATTTTTCTAATCATAAGAAATCCCAGCCTCCCCACTGATAAAGAAACTGGAACAACTAAATGGAACTCTTGACAGAACTTTACTATAGACATGGAAATATTCACTAAAGACCAGTCAAGAAAAGGTAAGCATTAGGTTATTTATCAAAATGTCAGATTGGCTGCTTCCTGAAGAGTTATGCCTTGTTTTGATCTTTTCTGATCAGATCTTAAAGACACAGATTACATATTACATTCAGATTGTGATCACAGCACTTCATGTTCAGAAGTTTTGGTGTCATGTTTGAGAATTATTAGTTACAACCAGATTGCAAATTTTTTTCCTAGTGATTTTTTTTCTTACTCCCATGATCATGATTTCTATTTACCATTTGAAATTTGTGTTTTGTGTACACACACACACACACACACACACACACCGCTACCTCCATTATTCTTCTTTTCTAATACATTTTATAATACATACTTTTCCCAAAGGGATGTGGTTTTTTACAAATACAAATATGGCCATATATATCACCCAAAATCCTTCAGTGATTCCCATAATTTTTTGAATCATGTGAAGCTCCCTCATGAACTATGGTTCTATGAAGATAGGAACTATGGAACTATGAACATATGGTTCAGCATGATTTATTTCTGTGATCCAGCAAATATTTGTTGAAGGAAGGCAAGTCTGAACAAAAGATTCACATATGAAAAATACAGGCCAAACGCTCCAAGCGAAACAGATAAATATGAGAAAGTATTTGTCAATAGACAATTGGATTTTAATAATGTCCCTATAAGCGATTATATATGTAAAATCTCCACTCTATATTCCTGTATTTATATCACCTAACACAGTGTTTCAAGTTTAACTCTATAGAAGACAGATACAGGTAGGTGGTTTAGTGGGAACGATCTTAAGATTAGCATCTGTAAGACAGGGAGGGAAGCAGGAGAAGACAGAGGTAGAAGTTTAACTACAATGTAGTTGTAACAGGCTCCAAACAATCCCACAGGGAGATCTAGAGTGGGATGGCCCATCAGAGCTGTCTTGAATTTAAGCAAGAGGACTGGGCCTTTGTAACCTTTAAAAGATCAGTCATTGTACGTGGGCTGCCTGGTATGGCCCTATTGAGGGTGCATGGCTTTGCCTGAAGAAACTCCCCCTGTCAATAAGAAGCTGTAAGCCATCATCACGTAACACCCTGACAGTTAGATGAAGGAGCTTGGCCACTTACCATAGCAAAAATTGTCCAATTTCCGTAGATATCCCACTCTCTCTTTCCCTCTACAAATGCTGTCTTTACAACTGTCCAAACCTCACATGAAACAATAAACTCCCTAGACTACCTTGGCCTCTCCATATATTCCTGAGACACCTCCCCCATGCCCAACCACCACCTGCTCAGACAATCAAACTCATAATGTTATTAATCAGTTACATAACAATTGGGGAGATACAAATATTGCCTAAGAGAGTGGAATCCATTCCAAATTGAGGACTTAATGCATTTTAGATTACTTGCTCTCAAGAAGATAATTTGGTCACAGATTTCTCCTTAGAAAAATTAAAGAGATGACTTTACATTATTTTAAAATAGTGGTCACCTTCTCTCTCTATATATATGTATATGTATACATATCTATATATAATTTTATATATAAATAAAATTATAAATATACATAATTTATATAAATAGTATATAATACTTGCCTGATATCAAGTAAGACTACTTGAAAAATAGTGGATATTATAAATTAGATATAACTGCCTTTTGTTACTGTAAAGAATTGCCCTTTTTAAACAAATAACATTGTGTGCAAATACTCACTTGTCTTAAGAACTACCTGAAATACAGTAGTTTGTCTACATAATCCTCACCCTATGGACATCAATTAACTTACTCATTATAGAACACCCAGCTGCCATAATTCTTTTCAAAAACACAAACATAATTTATTTAAACTGTTTTCTTGACTCCTAACTGCCTACATATTAAAAAACAAACTCCTACCTCATTACATATGAAGTCCTTTTAAGTTTGTGTTTCCTGTCTTATGGCCTCTTTTTTTTTTTTTGAGACAGAGTCTCATTCTTTTGTCGGGGCTAGAGTGCCGTGGCGTCAGCCTAGCTCACAGCAACCTCAGACTCCTGGGCTCAGCCAATTCTTCTGCCTCAGCCTCCCGAGTAGCTGGGGCTATAGGCCTGTGCCACCATGCCCAGCTAATTTTTTCTGTACATTTTTAGTTGTCCAGCTAATCTCTATTTTTAGTAGAGATGGGGTCTCGTTTTTGCTCAGGCTGATCTTGAACTCCTGACCTCGAACAATCCTCCTGCCTCGGCCTCTGAGAGTGCTAGGATTATAGGCATGAGCCACCGCGCCCAGCCTGATCTTTGTGCCACAGCTTTTGATCTTTGTGCCATAGTTTTTCTGGACTTTTTCATGACTAAAGCAACAATGGTCTTATGCTAATCCAGATTTTGCACATGTTCTTCTCTCTTCCTGGAGCTAAAAACTTCCTCCTGTATCTTCAATAAGCATCCTAAAGCTCTCACTTTTGTGAAACTTCCCCCAGCATCCTCAGATACGATGATTCTCTTCTGTGTTTTCACTGCTTTGTTCATCAACATTGTTAGAATATTCTATGTTGTATTTCCATAATCTGCTTAAACGATGTTCTTTCTATTTTAATCTCTGTAACATCAACCACATTTGCTGATCCATGATAAGTACCAGATATAAGTGCATTGAATGAATGAAAGGATAATGATTTGATAGTTGAAGGGGTAAATATGGTGCATATTCCTAAAAGATTTCTGTAGGAGTATGTGTCAAACATACTTTCTGTTTTGCTATTGTTTATATTCTTTTTTCCTATCACTCAGAAAGCTAGCAAATCTATTTCTTCCACCAATATTTTCTAAAATGCCTGAAAATCTAAATGTATGACTAATATTTTTTAAGCAGTGATCTAAGAGCAAATCACTATTAGAACATTGAAGTTTGTTTCTAAGATTGTATCTTTTGTGTTATATTCCCATGATTTTCTTATTCTTCCCTGTAAATGCCACATATTTACGTACATTTTTGTTTGATAATTGGATAGCTGTTTGGATATTTGTGACTCTCAATATATATTTCAGTTGTAATGATAATAATAATAAAATATTATATTACTAAATACAACTTTTTGAAGGCTTCCTTCAACATTAATCCATTTTTTAAACAAACATTTTATGGTCCTGACAAATCCCACATCTCTTTTCCAGTACTATGTAACCCAACTCTTACAGTATTACAATTTCTATTGAAAATGATCAAAATTAACCACATGTCTATCTCTGTTAGTCATAAGAAGCCCAAGAATCAGGTTCATCCACCAGCATTTGGATTCCCGATGTCATAAAGCTTTACATATCTTTCCATCTAACTCCATCTCCTAACCCTCTCCAACTCCTGAAATCTTTTCAATGTATCTCTACATCTCAGATTATATGATCAGTAAAACCCCCCATGTCATCTGTTTCTATAATCAACATTTCCTCATCTTCTTGCTCTAATGATGACTGTATGATTTTCTCAGAGGACATTGTTTATCCTAGCATCAGCTAGCTTGGCCTGGGAAATAGAAACCACTCTAGAATTCAAAACAGGAAGGTTTTAACAAAGTTAATTAGAGATTTACACATCTGCTGGAAGGGTGAGGGTGGTAAAGGTCAGTGAATATTTTGCTAGAGTTTGTAAAATCAAGTAAAGCCTACACCACAGCTTAGTCACTACCCATCATTTTAGCAGTTACAACACCGTGGAAGATGATTTCCAGGTGCACTTCTGGAAGCTGCTACAAACCATTTTCCACCTACCCATAAGCCTGTCTGCAGCTGTCTTCAGAGAATAACGCCTTCTCCTTTTTCAGCACCCCAAACTTGCCCAAGTATATTTCCTCCTCTCATAGCCTTCTCTAGATAGACAAACACATAATCATTCTTCCACTTGCTTAGAACAAAAATGTTAGACTCTTTTGTGGCTCTTCTCGTCTCATATTGTACATCTTATCAGAAAGCCCTCTTGGCTCTACCTTAAGAAATGTTTATATCCTGACCACGTCTCTAGCTCCATTACTACGGCTTAAACAACACCGTAATCATCCTTTTCTAGGATAGTAGTAAAAGTATCCTGTCACTCAATCCCATCTTTGGCCTCAGATCATCTACTGGATATCACAAAAAAATATTGTAATTCTCCATAAGGGGCATGTATTATATAATATTCTGTAATGTGTATGATGGTGGAGATTCCCTTTTTTATCTTCTGGACCAAATTTTTTTTTTTCTTTTTGTTTTTGAGACAGGATCTCACTCTGTTGTCTGGGCTAGAGTGCCATGGCATCAGCCTGGCTGGCAGCAACCTCAAATTCCTGGGCATAAGTGATTCTCCTGCCTCAGTCTCCCGAGTAGCTGTGCCTACAGATGTGCACCCTCATGCCCAGCCAATTTGTCTATTTTTAATAGAGACGGGGTTTTCCTCTTGCTTAGGCTGGTCTCAAACTCCTGACCTCAAGCGATTCTCCCGCCTCGGCCTCCCAGAGTGCTAAGATTACAGGCGTGAGACACCATGCCTAGCCAGGACCAAATTTTGACATCATTTAGCCACAAATATTAAACTAAAAATATTCCCAATAAATAAATATATAAACTGAAAATCTTCCAGAAACCTTGATCTAAGAAAAAAATTATTAGTGTACTTATAGTTTTGTATTTAAGAGGCAGAAAGATGTATGTATACATAGTATAAGAGAAGGATAAATTGGATTTAGAAAAATTACAGATATAAGAGAGGCAAAATAATTGGTTAAATATATGCTAGAAGAATTTAAAAGGCTTTAAATTTAAAAATTCTAAAGGATTTACTATTTAAAGAAGTGAAACATCTATTCTGAGATAAGAGGGAAGAAAATTAGGTGTTGAGAGTGTGGTCAGACTTTAGCATCCTCTAATTGTGAGCTGTATGATAGAATAAATTATTCAAATACTTTAAGCTTTGATATTCTTGTGCTTATCAAAGCTACAATGAGATACCATCTCACACCAGTTAAAATGGCTTTTATCAAAAAAACAGGCAACAACGAACACTGAGGATGTGGAGAAAGGGGAACCCTACAACACTGCTGTTGGGAATGTAAATTAGTGCAACCACTATGGAGAACAGTATGGAGGTTCCTTAAAAACTAAAAATGGAACTACCATATGACCCAGCAATCCCACTGCTGGGTATATACCCAAAGGAGTGAAATTCAGTATATTGAAAAGGTATCTGCACTCCCATGTTTATTGCAGCACTATTCACAATAGCCAAGATACAGAATCAACCTAAGTGTCCATCAATGGATGAACAGATAAAGAATTTGTGGTACATATGTACAACAAAATAGTATATAACCACAAAAATGAAATCATGCCATTTGCAACAACATGGATGGAACTGGAGAACATTATGTTAAGTGAAATAAACCAAGCTCATAAAGACAAATTTTGCATGTTCTCAGTTATATGTGGGAGCTAAATATTAAAACAATTGACCTCATGAAGACAGAGAATAGGATGACATCAGAGGCTGGGAAGGGTAGTGGGGAGGGGAGGATAAAGAGGGGATGGTTAATGGGTGCAAAAATATAGTTAGATAGAAGGAACAATATTTGATAACACAACATAGTGACTATAATCAACAATAAGTTGTGATATACTTTAAAATAACTAAAATTGTGGAATTAGAATGTTCCTAACACAAAGAAATGATAAATGCCTGAGGTGGCAGATACCCCAATTGCTCTGATTTGATTAATTCACATTGTATGGCTGTATCAAAACATCACATGTAACTTATAAAGATATATAACTATTACGTAGCCATAAAAATTAAAAATGAAAAAAAATTCTTATTCTTCATTTTTTCAACAAACATTTATTGTTCATCTGTCACATGTTGTCACTCTGCTGGACATTGAAGATGTCATGGGGAAAAAGTAGCAAAAGTACCTACATTGATTTATTTTATAATGTTACTCTACTGGGTCCAAAAGAATTACCATGTGAATGTTTAGAGCTAGGATGGAAGAAGCACAAGGTGTTATATTATGGGAGCCATCAGGGAGAGGCACGTAACATGTAGTAGGCGTGATGACAGCACTCTTGCAAGACTTACAAGAAGAAAAGAGACTTGACGAACAGAATTTGACTTTGGAAAAAGTATTTTGGTATGAAGCTAATTAACAGAGCCCCAGGCAAATCTAACAGTATATTCAAGGGCCTAGAAGAAAGAGGGAGCTGGCTATGATCAAAAAATATGTATACTGGGGCTGCATCATAGAGTGTGTCAGAGCATGGAGTGGGAAAAGATAACATTGGAGTGATAGGTAGAAGGTAGATCGAAAGACTATAGATCAATGTTTCTCAAAATTCATGTGCACAGCAACCATCTAGGAGATTGTGGAAACCTAGATTCCTATTCGGTAGGTCTGGGATGGGACCCTAATATCTAACAAGTTTTCAAGTAATGCCAGTGCTACTGGTCCCTTTGTCATTCTTTGAGCAGCAAGGATTTAAATCAAGCTCAGGGATTTGAATCTAATGTTTTATTCCCATGGGAACTCAGCATATTACTATACCACGTGTATGTTTGGGGTTTCAATATATGATACCATGATTGTGTAGAAATCCTTAAAGTTGATAAATCATTATAAAAGTAATCTCAGAGGAAAATAATAATGTCTTGCTCATTTCACAATTGACAACTAACCATAGGCTGCTGAATCCCTCCCATAAAAGTCAACCCCCTATAAAATGTAGAAGATAGAAGAATTGGATTCTAAAAAATAACATGATAAGAAAAGTAAGAAATATTTAGTGGAGACTGGAGGCTGTGTGTACTCATATGTATGGAAGATGGGTGGATGCTGTTAGAATTGAGGAGCACTGGAATCGGCAGAAGACTATAATTAGGAAAGAGCTTTGTTTGTATTTTAAAGATTTTCTTCTGTCTCTGTCCAATTTCTTGGGCAATTATTTCCTTTCCTATTTCAAAGAAACCAGCATCTCCATCTTTAGCCAATAGGTACTAACAGAGTAGCAAAAAAGCCTTGCATGTGTGTGAAGTGCGAACAGACTGGTCTCCTTGCTTCTCCTCCAAATTCCAAGAATTGTGGTTTATAATTTAGAGAATATCTAGTCCATTCCTGTTGCCATAACAAATACCTTAGGCTGGGCAATCTACAAATAATAGAAATTTCTTTCTCATAGTTATGAAGGCTTGAAAGTCAGAGATCAAGGGCTGGAAATTTGGAGTCTGGTGAAGGCTCACTCTCTGCCTCATATATAACACCTCTTGCTGTGTCCTTGCAGGATGGAAAAGGGGCAAACAGCTCCTTCAAACCTCTTTTACAAGATCACTAATCCATTCACGAGGGCTCTACCTCATGATTTAATCACATTCTAAGTGCTCCATCTCTTAATACTATCACATTGGCAATTACATTTCAACATACAATTTTGGGGGGACACATTCAGACCATGGCAGGGAGATTGTCTCTTCCCAATACTGTACTCCCTAAAATTTCACAGATAGAGCCCTGGCTTTCATTAAAAAAAAAGAAAAAAATCTTGACCTGAAGATTTACCCATTAATATGTTAGCAACCAAAATTAATCAGCTAGAGTTCTTTGATCTCTGATCCTCTCTGGTCTGGGACTTATCCCTTCCTTTATTTTAAAACTCAAAGAGACTGATAGAGTTAAGGTTTTTGATCCCTCTGTAATATACACCATCAGACAGAGTAACTGAAACTCACTCTGTCACCGTGGAATATGGAACGTGAGTTTATGGACATTAGATGTACATGGGTTTACATAACTGAGACATTAAAGGATTTCAAAACTCTAAAAGAATATACTTTACAAAGCAGATGAAGTGAGAATTTAAAATATGTATGATAAATATGCTTAAAGACATATGGAACTGGCCGGGCGCAGTGGCTCCCACCTGTAATCCTAGCTCTCTGGGAGGCTGAGGCGGGCGGATTGCTTGAGCTCAGGAGTTCGAGACCAGCCTGAGCAAGAGCAAGACCCCGTCTCTACTAAAATTAGAAAGAAATTAATTGGACAACTAAAAATATATAGAAAAAATTAGCCAGGCATGGTGGCACATGCCTGTAGTCCCAGCTACTTGGAAGGATGAGGCAATAGGATCGCTTGAGCCCAGGAGTTTGAGGTTGCTGTGAGCTAGGCTGATGCCACGGCACTCTAGCTCGGGTAACAGAGTGAGACTCTGTCTCAAAAAAAAAAAAAAAAAAAAAAACATGTAAAGAAGGCCTTTTAGGAATCAAGCCAATTCGTGGAAAAAGGGTGTAGGGAGAGAACCAGAAAAGAAGAAGGACACAGAGACATGTGGAGAGAAAAGCATAGACAGAAACACATACATACAGGGAGAGAGCAAGACACTGAGTAAAAGGGAACACAGCTCTGATGACACCATTTTAACCCCTAGATTCTACTCTACCTGAAGTCACAATATCCCTCAGATCTCACATTTTGTGAGATAGAAAAAAATTTTCTTTTGGCATAAAGTAGTTTATGTTAGGTTCAGTCATTTATAATAAAGTCAAAATACACTTTCCAAAATGAAAATATGGACACATAATCTCCCATCTTCAGATCCTTCAATGTTCCCAATCAAATACTCAGAAGGAATCCAAACTGCCTAGTGTAGCACCAAAGCCATCTGTAATCTAGACCCCACCTTCCATGGGTCAAGAGTAACTGATGGATGAGCGTTGGGTTTGTACACAACATGCAGAGACAACTGGGAAGATGATCCAACTCTTGATAAAGCACATGTTTCTATTTTCTCGACTTATTTCATCATTTACACTTAGGGATCCTCCTACATTCTCTCACTTACCCATGGTTGGCTGACCTGCTCTCCTTGCTGGGAGTGTCTCAGGCTCATTGTCTGCCCAACGAACATCATCCTCCTATCTCAGCTCAAGCAGATTCCCCCATTATAATTCTTCCCCAGTCCTTTCCCACTGTGTTGCTCACTTCTCTGACGCTTCCTTATCGTACTCTCAGAGCGTGTATGGTACCCTAGCATTGTCCACAGGCTGTCTCCCCACCTGACTAGGAGTCCCTCCAGCCTGTGACCTGTCTCCTAGTTCTCTTTGCTTCACCAGCATCTAACACAGTGCCTCCCATGCAGTAAGTTTTATGTGCATATTTACTAAATAAATGAAAGAGTGAACAGTGAAATTAATGTACTAGTCAGTGCTAATTTAATAAAAGGAAAGGTGAGAAAGAGAATGAAATTAGATGCCAGCTTTTTTTTTTTTCCTTCCTTCCACTTGGAACCTAGCCAAGGACCTCAAAATGATTTGGCTTGAGAGAAAAGTGTCAAGAGGACTAAATTCATGGGACTAGAAGTATTAAAACATTTTTTTCCCATTTCTACTATCCACATTCAATTCCAGTATCTCCTCTTGATTCTACTCCTTTAGAAAAAATATTTTGGTCAGATATTCTTAGGGTAACTGCAAGTTAATATAGAAAAATTGAGAATCTCAAACTAATGGAGGAGTTGATTTTCCTGAAGAGCACACTTTGACGTTGCTAGAGGGAGCAGTGTTATGCTGGGTGCACTGAGATTTTTTTTCCAGCTGTTCTCATCAATGATCACTGCAGTCCCCAGCCTTCCCAGGAAACACACAGTCCTGTGGTCATTGGTCATACTGGGGGTGGGGACAGAGTGCTATGTTTTCATAACTGGGAAGCAATATGGTTGGTGGCTGAGCCTTGATTTGTGCAGTACATGCAAACGTGACTGGAAGATATTCCAAGTCTTGATAAAATACATCTTCCCATGCTCTCAATTTATTTCATTGCTTACATTCACCAGGCAGTTAATGTACATGAGGATCACAGGCAGCCATCTGCTGCTTGGCTGTGGGCTGCACACAGAAAGGGGACCTTGGTTTTGGTCTACCAGAACCTCCTATTCAGGGTTGACTATGGTGTACCTTATATCCATTCTGTCCCTTTTCAGAAATTCTTGATTCTTCATTGCCAGTATCAAACTTCGTTTACCACCTCTTGTCTTCAGCAGTTGCATGTGTCTATATGCAAGACTCTCACAGCTTCCAACTAGGAAGCAGGTAATAGGTACCCACTCTGAGTCTGATAGTCAAGGACCCGTTTCTACCCTGCCACCTACAACTTCATGAAATTTCCTTCAGGGAGAAGGAAGAATCAGAAGGGAAACAGAGAAGAAGGAGAAATTGAGAAAGGACAAATGAATGGATGATCCCATGAAGCCACCAGAAGATAGAGGGGCTCTCTGTATGCACATGAACAGAGCCTGACGAGGAGTGAGGAAGTCCCACTGTCTAGTCTCAGGGATCCAGGGTTATACCTTGAGACAGGCTTTGTGTTATTTCCTCTGTGGTGCCAGCTTAGTACCAACACCAACAACGAACTGTGGCAAGTGCCATGTCAAACACCCCTGCTGAGTGCCCAGGACTGGGACCAGCACTGGGCCTTTGAACGGAAACAAAGCAGGTGATAAAGATTTCACACTCTAGCACAGAAGACTTGGGGGAGACATGTCCCCCTGTAGTGGCTTCTCAGTTCCCACAATAAACACAGATATCCAGGAATTTTTAGGTGATATGTCATCTCGAGTTTTCTATATACACGGCCAAATAAATGCCCAGGAATTTATGATCAGAATACTTTGTCTTCAGTTTATATCACAAATGGAAACGTCTGCGACCTCAGTGCAAAAAATTGGACCCTATATATATTTTGCCAATTGCTTTAGTAAATAAAATATGAACATTTCATAATTAAGGTGCTAGCAAAAAATGAAGACTCCAGAAGGGATATTTACATTGATAAGTTCATTCATTTGGTCAATCAGTCAACATGTATTTAACGGGTTTCCACTGTGTGCTAGGAACTACTCTGGGAATACAAGCAGGAATAAGACATAGCTCCTACCCTTAAGAAGCTTCAGTGTAGAAGAAATGAGAATTTAATGTGATGTTTGGTATAATATGGATTTTTCGTAATGTATTATTGAACCATAAAGGAAGAGTCAATGACTGTCTATGGAAGTTGGGGAAGCCTTCACAAAAGAAAGCATTTAATTTAGATCTTTATGGATGAATACATGTTTTATAGGTGGAGAAAGTCATGTAGGTTGTAAGAAGCCCACCAAAAGCAGGGAAACTCAGCTGTATTATTTATTGGCATATATCATCAGTTATTAAGAAATCACCACCACTGTTATCTAGAAGCAAAAGCAAAAGTACCAAGGTTTTAAATTAAAAAGTTTTAGATTTGCTCCAAGCATATTCAGTTCATTGGAATTCACCAAAATGTTTCCTTCTATGGTTTTTACACAGTTCATGGAAAGCTTTGACCCATAATGATTTAGTAAGATAAATGTTTTTCTCCTTCTAGTTTCCATGTATGGTTCCTTTAGTCATCTGTTATTTGAGGTCTCTTTCAACTGAACTGACTTTAATCTTTGGACTGTACATGCAGCAACACACATGACCATCAAATCTCTTTGATGTTACACTAACAGATGTTAAGTTTAATTTTGTGGTACTTTAATAAAAAGGATTAAGAGAAGACTCCTGAAAGCAATTACCTTATCTAAAAAATGGAATTTTAATAATAATCAATGAGCCCAAAGATGAGGTTAAGCTCATCCTAGTAAGAAATGAGCATATTACAAAATATACACCCAGATTGGACAGTTTTTGACCCAAAACACATTTACTGGTCTATTAAAAATGTAAGTATTTTAATATTATTCAAGGTGAATCAACTGGTATAGAAAAGTTTTAATATTTTCCTGAAATTTAAAAGCACTTATTGTCGTTGGGGTAATGAAAAGGTTTTGGAAATGGTGGCGATGGTTGCAAAACACTGTAAATTTAATTAATGCCACTGAATTACACACTGGTTAAAATAGTAAATTTTACGTTATGTGTATTTTACCACAATAAAAATTACTGCATTGGAGTACTTTATTTTAAAAAGCACGTATTGGAATACTTTCTTTATTAAGCAGATATTGACATTCAAAGTTTTTATTCTTATCATTTTCCATGGAGAGTATTTTAAGAGATCAAAGACTCTAAAGTTTATTGCCTTATATCCAGGCACAACCATATGTGAAGTATTAACACTATAAGAAAATTTAGTCTCTCTTAAAGAATTGTAGAGGAAGACAATCCACAATATTTTCATAACTTTCTGTTAAATTGATGAGCGAACAACATTACAACAGGCTATCAATTTGAGTATCTACTACTCTTCTGGAGACTTTCTGAAATTATTTCAATTCTTATATTTTTTATGTATGACCAAAGTCTATGCACAGTTAAGTTGTTCTGACACTAACTAAATCTTATACAAGATTTGAATCAAGCTGCTGAGAGATTTAGAAACTCAAGTGATTGATGGTATAGACAGTAATACCAAACTGAGATGCTGCCTGATGTCAACATGAACTTCACAAACATGATTTAGGGCTGCACAGTCGGGTCTAAAAGAAGGTGAAAAGAAATGAGCAAACCTTCAGAGGGTGGAGTATGTCAAAGAGCTCATTGGAGGAGTCAGCATTTTGAGGAGGAGATGTACCAGTTGAAATTGATTAAACCACCTCTAATGCAATAGGAAAATAACCAATTTCACCTTAGAAATTCTAATCATACCTAAGGGGACATGAAAGATATTTAACCCAATATGATTTATGCATGTGGCACAATTAGCATCGTGTAAGATGTGACTGCAAAGTAAGAAGAGTAATTCCATATTCCTCATCCCTATTTATAATAATACTTTGCACTTAAAGAAATTATAACTTCTCGTGTTAACTAATGCATTTCTAAAAACGTATTTATGGTCTGGAAAGCAACCAAAACTTCCATTAACAAAGCTATGTTTTTTCTATTAAGAAAATTTCATTTTTAAGTTCTGCAAGAATTTTCTCACCATTAAACTTGCTACACATGAACTATAACTGAAAAATGATTAAACTCAACACTTAACAGTAACAGGCAAAAAACACTTAATCTGATCTTTTCTCTCTAGGATTATTCAGAGCAATAAAACAGGGAAATAGATATCCTGTGAATACTTTCATACCGGGAAATCATCACTAATTAACAGTCATTAAAAAAGAGAAGATTAATCAAAGAAAAGAATTCTACATTGCGATTCAAAAGACCTGAATTTGAGACCCACACTTTGACTTCAAGCTGTGTGATTTTAGAACATCCAACTCTCTCTGCCACCTCATAGCGCTGTTGGGGCAATCAACACGTGAGAAACCACTTGGTAAACAGAAAAGTACTGAGGAGTGTAGGTTAACAAAAACCACCACCGCCACCTTCAGAATTTAGTCTGCAGTATCAGAGGCTAGTCCATTCATGCTCCTGTTCTCCCAGGAGACAATGTTGTATCTCCCTTCTCTTTTCTTCTCAAACTTCTACCATTTTTTGCCTGAGCATCTCTATAGTGGTGACCTGCTTTCTGACTTCGCTGAGAAATCTGAAGAAATCGGAAAAGAACTTCTACACACTCTCACCACCCCCTCTATCTACCTGCCAGAATCTCGCCCGTGTACTCTGCCTCCCTCCTGTTACAGAGAACGAATTGTCCATGTTCCTAAAACACAGGCACCTCTTCAATAGATCCCATATCTTCCCACATACTCAACAACACAATAGCAACTGTCCCCTCAATATCATTAATTTGTCCACTTAAAAGCAAAAACCAAACCAAACAACAACAAAATAAAGTCCTCTTGATTAAAGTTCCCCTATAAGGTACCAGCCTAGTTCTTTTCTTCCTTTCGCAGCAAAACTTGTCGAGAGTCCTTATATACTCTTCGCCAGTTCCTCTACTTCCATTTTGTTTTAAACTGCCCCCAAGAAAAGCATTTGCCCTGCCACACCACCCAAACAGTTCTCATCAAGGCCACCAATGACCTCTGGGGTGCTGAATCCAATGGTCAGTTCTCAGTTGTCATCCTTCTTGACCTATTCACAGCTCTTGCCACAACTGATCATATCTTCTTCATACATCACTTCTTCATATAACTTTTCTTCACTTGGCTCCTGGGTCACCTCTCTGTCCAGGCTTTCCTTCTCTTTCAATGGTTGCTTTTTCTCATTTTCTTTTGTTATTTCTTTTTCATCTCCCAGACTCATAACACTGAGTGTTCCAAAGGTCAGCCCTTAAACAACTTCTTTCTCTACTTTCTTTCTCACACAGAACTTGGTGCTCTCATCCAGGCTGATGGCTTTAAATACCATCTCTATGCTCATACCTCTCAACCACGTATCTCCATCCCAGATCTCCCCATCGAGTTGCGTGCTTTTATACCGAACTGCCTACCCAACATTTCCCCCTGGAGGTCTAATGCACATAGAAAACTTCAAGTATCCCACACAAAATAACTGATCTATCTCCAAATGTCTGCTATATTCACAGGGTACTCTGCCCGAGTTAATGGCAACTCCATCTTTCCAGGTGTTCAGGCCAAAATGCTTGGTGTATCCTTGACTCCACTCTGTGACTCACACTCACACCTTATCCATCTGCAAATCTTCAAGATATATCTGGAATCTAGCTACTTCTCATCACTTCACCTCCACCATCAATTCTTATCTGGAATACTGCAGTAGCCTCCCACCCGGCTCCCCGCCTCCCCTCTTTGCCCCTCTACAGCCTTTTCTCAACATACCAGGCAGAGTGATTCCTTAAAAGATATGTCACTTAATGTCCTTTCTATGCTTAGAACCCTTCTGTGGTTCTTTCTCACTTGGAGTAAAATCCAGAGGTGGTACAAAGACCTCCAAGACACTACATAATCAAGCCCCCATTGCCTTTCTGACTTTTCCTTCTACCTCTCTCACTGGATCACTCCACTGACGCTATTTCTCAAACTTGCCAACAAGATTCTGCCCCAGCACATTTGCAGTTGCTCTTTTCCTTGTAGGGAAGGTTCTCTCCCCAGAGATCCATAGGGTTTGCTTCCACACCTCCATCCAGTCTCAGTTATTCAAAGTTGCTTTCTCAGTGAAGCCCTTCTTATCTGAAACTGAAGATCTCCTACCATCTCCCTGCTCTATTTCAAGGGAGTTCTCTACAGTACTTACTTCTCACCTTCTGATATGCCACGTTGTTTACTGGTTTCTTTTGCTTACTGTCTCCTCCATGCTGCAAATATGTAATATAAGCTTCTCAAGGGTGGGGATTCTGTTTGTTCACTGCTATATACCTGGCACTTAGAACAGTGCTTGGCACTAAGTAGGTTATGCTTGATAAATATGTGTTGAATCAATGCATTAAATCATAAAATCACAGGTATTAGCCATAAGGGTTTCATAGTCAATTGCCTTAATCTGAGGCTGTGAAGGAATACGGCTGACATGGCACAGAGCTCAGCTCAAGGCAGGCTCCTGCCAGCCGCAGCCTCTCATGGAACAAGGACACAGACCTGAAGCACAAATAAGTTAAATCACAATCGTGAGAATAAATTCCCCAGCCACTGATTCTGGTTTAATCTAATACAAGCTAATTCAGAATCTTTTTCAAATATCAATTTTAAAATGAAGTTCTATTCTACCCCAGGCATTGGGCATCCTTTGGTAAGCTTTAAAAAAAACTCTCAAAATTTAACCATTAAACATTTAAGGTAAGTGGATTGTAAAGCTGAGGCTTCCAGTGGTTTACCAGTTTTGTAGATAAAGACTTGAGGCAGGTGTTGAACCCAGGTCTCAGAGGTTTCTGGGAAGTCTCTGTTTCAACCACCTTCCTTTTCCTCTCAGCTCACCCAACTCTCAATTTGCAGCTGCTCATCTCATATCAAAGCCAGCTGTGGCCTGAATGGCCCTCCTTCTACCCACACCACAGATGCAATGTCCTCCTGCCTCTCAATCCAACACAAACTTTGGTCTATAAAAGGCCAAAGAATCCTTTAAAGAGCAGGTTTTCGGTCAATTCAGTGAATGAATATCTCCTTCAAACAGCCCAAGATGATCAGAAAAATGTTTGCTTATACTTGGCTTCCTCAAATAGAATCACTCTCTATCAAATATCAGTTACTCAACAATCAGTACTTTTCATACATCTATATTTGCTCAAGATCCTTTGCTGAACACTGTGAAGGAAACAAAGATGTAGGAATGAGATTCCAAGAGACAAACCAACAATGCAAAGGTGGATGAGAAGTGCCCCAATAATGGAGGAAGAGTGCTTGAGTGATGGGGGGCCCTGTGGGTTGCGTGAGAGAAGGTTTCATGTGGCAACCGCAGGGTGAGCTGAGGGGCTGTGTCACAGGAGGGGAAGAAACAAGGGGGCTGGCTCATTAGACACAAGGCACGTTGCTGAGCGCAAGACTTCCCTTTCAACTTCTGCAAACTCTCATTTAAAAGATCTGTGCAAATGAAAATAACCACTCATTAAAAACATGAACCCCATCGTGCCTTATAGATAATAGGCCTTCAAAAATATTTGTTAATAAATTAATGAATATTAGACTAAATTGAAACATTGCTGCTAAATTGACCCTTAAAAACAAGAGAATTAAAGTGAAATGATGGGATAAGTACTCTTATTAAAAGTTTGATCATATGTGCTCCTTTGATCTTACCATGAATTAAATATAGCTAAGAAAGTGATTCCCAAGAATGGGTAAAGCTGGCACCTCCAGCTTTAGGGGGCACACAGAAAAAAGAAGAGACAGAATGTAGGTTGGAACTGTGCCTCCTCATTTGATCCAGAGGGCCTGGCTCATGCCTGGTGCGTTAGAGACAGTACATTTGGGATGAATGAATATGAGGTCCAAGGGAGGCTCCAGGGGAAGAATAATGAAGACTGGGAGAGTCAGAGGGGCCCTGACACAGCTGCACTTGCTTTGCATTTTCTCGCTCGCATTATTACTGGGCCTATGAGAGCCACTGTGCCTTCAGGGTTAGAGCCGATGTCTGGGAGAAGCGCTCTTGTGTCCCTCAGCATCCCTTAAAATCTGATAAAGCAGTTCTTGTTCACCATGCTCGCGTCAACCCAGGACTTGCTCAGCAATTGTGGTTTTTTTCAAGTGACTAAGCAAAGCAGGAAGATTCCTGCATAATCTCCTTACACCAAAACCTGCCAATAGACCTAAGAGACCACATTACTCAGCATGTTTCCAAAAAAAGGAAGAAAGAAAGGAAAGAAAAAAAGGAAAAAAGAGGGTGAGAGAGTCATCTACTTCACCACAGAAAAACCATTTGCCTAACTCAAAGTAGAATAGACTTCATCTTTTTTGTTAGAAGAAGTTCTAAACCAGGGGCCATCAATTTTCTTAGCAGCAGCAGTCTAAACCCTGGTTAAGACAGTGGAATCCTGTAGTGAGATGGCTCATGTATGCACAACCACGCACGGCAGTAGTCTGATTTTATGCATCTCCTGGCACCAGTGTGACAAAGGAAGCAGGAAGATACAGTGTTTGGGGACTGTGCTGTGGACAGTTTATATGAAACCAGGAGAGAAGAACACACAAGTTTTGGACTTCTGTATGTTTAATTAAATGAATGTGGTCAGTATTCTACCTACCAGATAACAGATTCCACATTAAAGGACATAGCGGTGGCTACATGTGAGCTCTGCTGTCAGTTCTGAAGATTTCAAATCTCCTTGCTACTCTTTACAAGCTGTGTATCCTTGGATTAAATTGCTTATCCCAAATGAGAAATTGCATATAAAGCCAGCCAAATAGTAGGGCACAGTGAGTACTTAGTAATATGTTATTATTAGACCGTCTATACGCATATGGCATCTAATGATAATAATGCATTTTTACATTAAATTATAATAATACGATTAATTGCATTTAATGCCCACAACAACCCTGTGAAGTAGTTATTATTAGCAGCACTTTACAGATGGAGGATCAGGTTTATCTGACTCAAGCCTTTGTACTTAACCCCTCCCTAGAACACCCAAGTGGTGGTTTTTCCAGACTAGAAGAGCCGCACCTAATGAGCAGAGTTCAGCAGGCAATGGAGAAAAAAGCGCTGGGTGGGTGAGGGGTGGGTGTGGGGCCCCTATCTCCATTTATTTTAACAGTATTCAGATGAAACGCAGAGCATACAAATAGATATGGATGGTGTGAGTTAACAGCCAGAAAGCTCTTCAATATTGCCAAGTAAGAGAGAGCTGTTTCTTTTGTACCAGTTTTAGATTGCACATCTGGAGAATTTATCTGTAGGGCTGTTTTCCCAAGGCCTCCAAAACAGACTCAGGGCAAACCACACATCCCAGGCTGACACTGTTCAACTTCAGCTTCTGTTGTTTCAGCTCCGAGGCAGTTTCCATGCCAGCGTGCAGCTCTTTTGTGTTTTCGCAGCTCCATCCCAGGCCACATTTGTTTAGGTGCGTTCACTATTTCCAGTTCAGCTGCCTCCTCTCAGGCTAAAATAACACTTGGCTTATGTACTAAGAAAATACTGCTATTGTAATTTTGCAGCGGTAGCATTTTCGGAACTAGACGCCCAATTCTGTATGCTTTGCATATTGATGGCATTGTTCTCGTTAGTCGCTTCCTATATAACTCTCTCAATATCTCAGTCCTCAGCTTTCCTTCATCCCAGCCACATTCTCTTGTCAGAATCCCCTCTTCCACCTTTCAAACCTGTTTCCTTGTCTCTCTGCAATAATAGCACTTGGGAGGGAATTTCAAATGTCTTGGTAATAGTTACAGCAATGGACTCACAGAAAGTAGAAGGGAAACAAAAAGATCATGAAAGAGCAGATGGCAGGAGAACTCCAAAGATTTTCCTGATTCCGTTTAGAAAAGATACTTTCTTAATCTTGTTTTAGACTGTTGGGATTCCAGGGTCAAAGAACACATAAGAATTTTCTGAGCTTTATTTTCATCATGCCATGACAGAGAGCAGGACCACATCTTCTGCACCCAGTCAGTAAACAGCAGGCGCCATTATCATCAGCCAACCTTCAGAGGAAAAGCAACCTCTCACTCAGGTGCCTCCACACTCACGCCACATCTGCCTCCCAACAGCGCCAACCAAGTCCCAGCTCAATTTAGTTTGAGGCCACCTGTATGTCGAAAATCACAGTGCCACACACATGGGCCCTTACTGACAGGATCTGTCACACTAATGAAAAATCCTAAGAAATCAAGGCAAGTCCCTATTTGGCTACCTCCAAAATCAATCCACTCCTACTCCCGCCCCCATTTAAGAAAGACCTATTAATACAAAGGCTCTGTGATTCTAACCCAAAGTAAACCCTGAGGTCTGTGAAACAGCTCTTCTGATAAGTCATGGACAATCCCCATGTCTGTCTAGATCCTTGAAGACTAAAGTTCACCTGGACCAAACTGGACATCCGATCTCCCCTGCAGCCCTGACTTACTACCAGAACCAATTAAGCTCTGCTAATAGTGAGAGTGAGGGAGTTTCCTTCACTCCTTTCTCTCCTGTTCATCCCAGCACATTTCCTTACATGAAAAAAAAAAAAAAAACAAATAACAAAAACACTTATTTTTTGTCTTAATTTTATTATAATATTCTATAAATACGACTGTGCTGCAAAATCAAATTTCGTCCTAAAAATATTAACTACCTGTAGGAAAAGCCTCATAAGTGCTACCTCCCTGTTAGGCAGATTGTTAACCCTCCTCCTTGACACCAGTATCTAGAGAACCTCTCTACAGATTTGACCTTCCAGTTCTCAGTAGAAGAAGTGAAAGAAGTAAAGAAGAATGAGAAAATTAATACAGATCATTTCTCTTGAGAGTCTGAGACTCAAAAAGAAACGAGAGAAAGGAGATTGTCAGGGACAGATTTTCCCTTCGGTCTAATATTATTCCACACTTGGTATCGCTCGGGCACCCACTGCTTGCTGGGGTCTACCTAGGTAATACTCAAATCGCTGCTGTGGTTCCCAGTGTTGCGGAGCAGCAGGATGCAGGGCCACATGTCCCCATGACTCCCCAGGATGTCAGAAAGTCCCACGTCCACTCTGTACTTATCCACATTGACCAAGCATCGACTGACATCAAATACTCTTGACCAAAGCCACAAGATGCCTCATATTCATAGCACACTTCCTGCACTGATATCCTCAGCATAGTTTTGAGGCATTTTTCCTTTTTTTTTTTTCTTTCCTTTTTCTCTATGTATTTAACTCAACAACAGTATGCTTGGGTTCTGAAAGAATGTGACACAAGTACTCCCTGCCCTGGTTTCTCTCCATTATTGGGATTTCTGTTAATAGGTTTAAGAAAAGATGCTGGCCATGTAGCCTAAAGGGATACTTAGCCTCAGTATCAGCTAGAGAAATTCTACATCCCTCCAAGAATTCACTCAATACTTCGCCCTTTAAAGCAACATGAATCAAGTATCATGCAGCTCATTCCCAAGTGGGGACAAGAACGGACATAAAATGACCTCTTTAAAAATCCTACTGACTAAATATACAGACTCGAAAATAATTTCCCACACCATACTCTAAATTCAATTTCTTTCACTAAAACAGCTAGAGAAACTGGATCTCAATCCCCTTACATTACACTATAGAATTAAACTTCAATTTAAATGTTGTTACACAACTAAATGTTCCATAAAGGACTAATGTTTTGAATACACAATTAAAGCAACAAATAACTTACAGGAAAAGAAAAATACATCTCTGCCTCACCTCAGGGTGGCTTCTACCACCAGATTTCCACATACGCCATTCTCACGGAGCTGACGGATGGGCTCCACGCTGTCAAATCCAATCGAGGGCTTCGGTCCTCAACTGACTTGAGTCCTCAACAGTGTCCTCCACAGCTGACCACTCTGCTTCTGGAAACACTCCTCCCTCGGCGGCCAGGACAGCGCAGTCTGCTTGCTGTCCTCAGCCCCCTTGCACTCTCTGTCAGCCTCCTGTTGCAACTCCTCCCCCACCTGACCTCTACCTGTGGCAGTTCCTCAGGGCAGTCCTGGGATCCCTTTCCTCCCGACTGTGCTCTCCCAAAGTGATCTCATGCATTCCCATTGCTTTAAATGCCAGACCAGCACATCCCAAATTTATAACTCCAGGCCAGACCTATTTTCTGACTCCAGACACATCTATAACATTTAATTACCTCCTCCTCAATACTAAGTTTGGCTCACTGGCATGGGAAACTTAACATGTCTCCAGCTGACCTCTTGATCTCCAGCAGTGGCCCTTCCATCCACCCCAACTGCTCCTGTAGGATGCCTGGGAGTCACCCTCAGCCCCTTCTCCTGCACCCCACACATCCTCCATCCCCATCATCCTACACCCCTGATCTAATCCAAGGCCTGCTGGACCACGGCGTCACCCTCCCACCACGGTCACCGCTCTCACTCTTGTCCCCTCCCGTCCTCTCCCCAGCAATGATCAGAGAGAGCTTCTCAAGCACAAATCTGATCCTGTAACTCCCTATGTGAGCTTGAAATCCCCCAAAGGTTTACCGAGGACGTGTCACAAAGCCCACAACCTTGGGGAATGATGGTATAAACTTCTAGATGAAAATCGCTTCGTTCTTTTTCACTGATAAAAATAAAACCCGACGAATTGTTTACATTTATATGTCCCTATGTAACTCCCACCCAGAGAAAGATATAGATATTTCCAGCATTCTAGAAAGCTCATGCTCCTGCCCCATCCCCACCCTCTTCAATGGTAACCACCAGTCTTGTCTTTACTACAATGAATTAGTTTTGACCATCATCTACTTCAGGTCATAGAGATGAATAATCTTTGAAACTAAACCAAATTCTTCAAGGGCTCCTGCAAGTTGATTAGACCAGCTTTAAGACAGTGACATCCTGGAGTCATCTGAAGTCAGGTGTTCAGTTATAGTGTCTCAATTCCAAAGACAGTCTGTTAATTAACAAGTAAGAAATAAATGCACACAGCACACTAGATGAAGGGGTATCCCTGTGAACTGTCCCTCAGTATTTAAATCAGCACAGGGACTACTACTTCTAAAATTCATGGGCTTTGGGCCAGGCACGGTGGCTCATGCCTGTAATCCTAGCACTCTGGGAGGCCGAGACAGGAGGATTGTTTGAGCTCAGGAGTTTGAGATCAGCCTGAGAAAGACCCCATCTCTACTAAAAACAGAAAAATTAGCCGGGCGTCATGGCACACACCTCGGGAGGCTGAGGCAGAAGGCTCACTTGAGCCCAGGAGTTTGAGGTTGCTGTGAGCTAGGCTGACACCAAGGTACTCTACTCAGGGCAACAGAGTGAGACTCTGTCTCAATCAATCAATCAATAAATCTCATGGGCTGTGAACCAATCTGGATAACTAATCTGCTAGGGAAATTTAGTCAGAGAGAGCACTCTTCTAATTCAAACAGAAACTTGAAAGTGACAAAAATACAATAGCATGAGCAAAGTGTATGGTTACAGTCTTAAGAGAGGAATGGGACTTTATCGGGTTTTAGGCCTTACCGGGAGAGCTATATTGTAAATCTTTGGAATTAATGAGGATGGGCTGCAGTTGGGCAGCCTGAAGCCGGATAAAGCCCCACCTGCACCCATTCAACGTTATACACTTTACCCTAGGGCCTAGGGGAAAGCTACCAAATCTCTATGTTTGAGGCACAGTCCCTAATTTTGCCCCTCTGTCCAGAATAAGGGCCTATTCCAATAACAGCCTAGGGAAGCCAAGCCCCTAAAATGCATCAGCTCTCCTAGGAGTTAATTCTGCCACCTAAAGTCCAAAGAGCCATCTCCCCAGGGCTTTAATTCCTGAAGCCTCTATGGTAAGACAGAAACAGAGGTCCAGGGACTTGTTTCTGCTCCCCTGATGGTCCAATACCCTTCCCTTGGATCAAGAAGAAAAATTCTAGATCTAAAATTAGGTTCTACTAGGAGTTGTGTGGACACGTCTATAAAGTTTGCCAGAATTCAAAAAACTACTCTTACAGAGAATCTCTGTTACTGATCAGTGACGCACCCTTTGGCACCACAGTGTGTTAGGTCGGTGGCCCGTGTCTCCTGAGCCCTGCTAAGTGCCAGGCACAGGTTCTAATGGCATGATTCCTGGCACAAGCAAGGCATTCTAAGAACACTGGTGAAAGAATTCCCACAAATAATAGTTTTTGCTTCCTAAACACAAAAGAGAAAAAGAATTGTCCACCCTTCTGTTTGAAGTATTGAGAGGGTGAAGGAAAGCAGAGAATAAGAAATCAACTTGGGCAAAATCACCATCATCCCATCTGCTTTTTGAAGAACTAAACCAGAAGATTTCCTAGAGGGAAAAAAATATTTCTTCAGAATATTTAATGACATATTAGTCTGCTTTCCCTTCCTTACTACACCTCAATCCCTTGAAGCATAGTCATTCCCACTTAGCCTGGCTGAAGATGCATGGGAGAAAACCTTCCAGACGGTCTGGTAGTGAAGTGATGGAGGGAGGGTGAGTCCGGCTAGGGCCAGACATCCTTAGCCACGTTCTTTACCAGTTACGAAACTTGGGAGCAAGCCCACCTCAGACAGGATCCCTACCCTGCACTGTCCTCATGCGACCAAGAGCCAGCCTCAGTGAAAAGACAGGATAAAGACAAACTGCAAGTCTTCCAACTTGTACAGTGGCCACCAGGCTTTGATCAATATTTTCATTAGTTACATTCACATTTTGATGTTTGCTGCTCTTGGGATGCTCTTGGGCACACGTAGGAAGTGTCTTAATTTGTTTGTGCTGCTATAACAAAATACTACAGACTGGGTAAGTTATAAACAACAGACAGTTATTGCTTACAGTTCTATAGGCTGGGTATTCCAAACTCAAGGTACCAGCAGATTCCGTGTCTGGTGAGGGCTGCTCTCTGATTCCAAGATGGTGCCTCATTGCTGCAACCTCACATGGTAGAAGGGATGGGAGGGGAAAGAGATGAACAGCTCCCTCACACCTTTTATAAGGTCACTAATCCCATTCATGGGGCCTGCTAAAGGCCCCACCTCTTAATACTATCACATTGGTGATTACGTTTCAACATATGAATTTTGGGGAACACATTCAGACCATAGCAGGAATGTAAGAGGCATTTGATTTAGTCAGGGACGCTGGGCCCAACTAGGGGGTTTCAAAGAAGTCCTGGTTGAAGCTCTCACATCAATCCCCTGTATACGAAATACCAGATTCTTTTGTTGGCAAAGATATTCAAATTGCTCCTCTCAGCATTTATTCAATATATTTAAAGAGCAAGAGAAGAACTCGGGGTTTTGTAAAGAGGAAATAATTTCTGGTACCATAATTTGGACTTAATTTCTTGGCAGCCCACGCTCTTCCCCCTGTCCTCCAAAATACCTATATCTATACCCCTTTCCCTCCACCTGGGTGAGAGCGAGAGCCCTCCCTGTCTGCTGCTAATCGCTCTGCTGATGATCCCTCCCACTTCCTCACGAATCTCATCCAACAATTATGCTCTCTTTCCAGTGTATTTTCCACAATCCCAATTTAATGCCTGCTCCTCCTCTTCTTCCACAAAGAAGCATACTTATGCCTTCGCCATGAAAACCAACACACAACTTCTCTCTTATTTTCGAAGAATTAGCTGCTCCAAGTTGTTGACTCATGGTCCTCTTACTCCTCAATTCAACCTTTCTGTGGGATCAGTGGCATCTAACACAGTGGACCACTTCCTCCTTCTTGAAACTCTCTCCTTGTCTGGCTTTCCTGACCCTCCCACCTCCTTCGTCTTCCTGACTGTCTTTTCAGAAGCTCACAGTAGACATGATTCTAACCACAGCCCTCCTTCTCTCAGGGCTGACTCCAGCGGGGTGGCCCTCACTAGCCATACCTGGACTGCATGGCCCCTTGGGCACCTTGCCAAGGTGGACACGCTAGTTTAACTCTCCCAGAGAGATCTCCCAGGAGACAGGTGAACTCCTCAGTGGGGAGGTTTAAACTCAGGAGCTGTAGGTTGTCACCTGCACAGAGCAACAGGGGAAGATGATATTTAGACAGAAAAAGGAGACTTTGCTGAGATATGAGGCCCTAAGTGTGGCAGGGTGCCTGCTGTGCTCCCAGAGATTTTTTTGGTTCCAAGTTCCAGAACCCTGAGTGCCTTGGATATCCCCTTAGCCTTCTAATAAATTCTAAAAAAAAAAAAAAAAGTGGTTTGCTTGATCTGGCTTGTGTTCGCTTCTGTGGCCAGCAGTAACCCCAGGAATGCTGATGACCACACTCTCTCCTCTTTCTTTAAGTTTCCTCACGCCCTACTGCCCCCTAATACAAATATCACAGACACTTACCCACCCTTGACTCTTTCTGTCTTCTGGGTCTGCATGCCCTCCTTGGGGATCTCCTCCACACTCATGGCTGTAACTACCACCTCTGGCTGGGAAACTCCACAAGCTAAGTCCCCAGGCCAGACCCCTTTTCTGCCCGCTCTGCAACACTGCTCTTCTCTGCTCAGATGTCCCACGGCTGCACTCAAACCTATCGCTTTTCCGATGCTTTGTAGACTGGTGACTCACCTGCCATCCACCCAGTCACCTAAGTAGCAAATCTGAGTCAAGCTTTACTTCTCCGTCTGCTCAGCCCTCCACAACCCGTGCCATCACCACGTCTCAGTAATTCTGCCTCCTTAGTATCCCTTGAATTCACCCTCTCTGACTTCATTGTATCTCAGAGCCCTCTCCCTTCACCTGCATTGTTTGGCCTTTTTGTGTCCTAACACCCCTCCAATCCACCTCTGTTTCTAAAACACATCTGGTTGGATTATCCCCTGGGTCCTTCAAGGTAAATTCAGACTCCTTGGAACAACATCTGAGAACTCTGATGATGATCTGACTCCTGCTGACTTTGCGAGCCCCATCTTTAACCACTTCCCAAGCGGTCCCTACACTCCATCCACACTGAACAACCTGCAGTTTCCTGAGGTCCCAAACTTCCTCTGCCTCTGAGCCTTCACACTATACCCTCCCCTCCCTGCAAAGCCTGGCACATACCTTCAAAGTCTAACTCCAACTATTCAGCTCTGCATCACCTCCTCCAGGAAGCCTTCTTTGAACATCCTCTAATACTCACACACCTGCAACTTGGGTTTAAGTCTACAGCCTCTGTGCTCACACAGTACCTTCCACACAACTTTTTCTCAGACCTTTGGATGATGTTTGGTAACTGTCCATTTCCACCTGGGTTTCTTCCACAGGGAAGAGACGGTGTCTTTCTCTATTTGTATTCACATTGGCTGCCATTCAAAAAAGGCTTTTTGGATCTCTCGTCCTGGAGCATCCAGCAGGGAATTAATGAAAGAAAAAAAATCTAAAAATCTCCAGAACCAGAATATATTCCTTTTCTTCTGATATAGCTTTAAAAATGAGAAGGAAAAGATGAGGGTGTGTTTTCTGCCATTGTTTTGCTGGAGCTCTGTGGCCTTTTCTTTTTCTTGCTTGAGATCTCTCAAGGAAGTTGTTCTCTATGTGCATTTACTTAGAGGGGTCTTGTGATGCCCAGTGCTGGCGAGGGCTGCAGAACCCAGTTCAGCAGAAAGTGCTGGCCATCACTTATCAAGACTCTGTAAATATTTTAACTCAGGAAAAAAAAAAAAAGATCTCTTCCCCACCCCTACCCCCCAAAGAACCTAAGATCCTAAAGGCTTGTTGCAACGAAGTTATGTATCTCTTCAGCATAGGATCCTAAGGTGCCGCTCAATCTTGTCAATGCCCTGTATAACCTCCTGCCCTTTAGTATAGGCTGGTCTAGTGACTTTCCAATAGAATATGGCAAAGGTGATGGGTGTCTTTCTAGCAGACTGTACCTTTTTCTGGCTTTGAGGAAACAAGTTGCAAGGTTGAGAAGCCCCACATAACAAGATACTGACGGTGGCCTCCAAACCACCTAGGGAACTGAAGCCCTCAGTCCAAAAGCCCTCAAGAAACTGAACTGTGCAACCACCACATAAGCTTGGAAGTGGTTGCACCAGTTGAGCCTTCAGGTAAGATCCCAGCCCTGAATTACAACTGATCGCAGCCTTGTAGGAGATCCTGAAGCAGAAGACATCTAAGCCACACCTCACCAAAAACATGAGATAAAAATATTTGTTGTAGTTTTGTATGCAACAACTGATGATTAATACAATCTCCTTTACCCTTATTGAAAGTCTAGCATCTGGAAAAAAAAAAAAACAACTTTCTGTTTTTCAGCAGGTTGGATAGAATGCCATCATCATGTAAATGTTTAACTAAAAATGAAATACCCTCTAAAAACAGGCTTTCAAATCACTTTAGCATTCTAAAAGCTAAGGCTAAAGGAATTCATACAAGACATTGTATAAAATGAAGAGAAGAAAAGGAAACAAAGATACAACTTATAAAGGGCTCCTGGAAAAAATCTGCAGGCTCCATTGGTTTATTTAACTTTTAAATCTTATTAAATTTGCTAGGTGCATGTTAGCATTCATGGTTCATTTACTTTTATTCTGACTTCTATAAATAGGCATTCTATGAGCCCTGATAAATGACTTAAAATCTTGCCTGACTTCAGTAAAGAAATGAGCATGCTAATCTTGAAAATTCTACCTGTAGAAATGAATGAAACCTCCCTTTGGGCCAGCCTCCAATCCCTGCAAATGCACCTCCCCAGGTCCTGGGCCTCTCTCTTCCATCCTTATTCTTTTTCTTAGGCTCTGTGTTTATAATATCTGGCATTCTCCCAAATCATCTAGATCTGGCTCTCCTGTAAAAACAAACAGAAGCTACCTGGGGCTCTTTATTCCCGCTCATTTACATTCTTTCCATGCCAAGGGTCAGGGGATGTCAGAGTTGGTGGCAGCCAGTCAAGCCCAGCATGGGATGGCCCTTATCTACCAATGCGTTGCTTTCCTGCCTCTGAACATGCCAGAGTTTATTTGTCTAAATTATAAATGAAAACATATGTAACTGCCACAAATCTAAAACTAATAAATCTAAGAAGTTCAGTCCAGAGTTGTGCCCACAAGAAGACAAGAGCCCATGCAAAGCTCATAAAAACACAGACAGTGGACGAAGGGGAGAGCTATAATCTACGTGACCTATACAGGATATGGAAAACGAAGGCAAATTTGAAATTCCATGTGGTTTGATCATGCAGAATGCATTATTAAATAATTAGCAATTCACACCAAAGCACAGCTTCTTTGTAAGTAATTAGTTGGCTTGTAGCTTTCTAAACAGCCTTCAGGTACAGAGTAATGTCACCGTCATATGTGTCCGACTATGACAAATAAACACCAGCTGCATTGGAAAGTCAAACAACTCCCTTCTTTGCCCTGACAACCAGGGTTAAGGTCATCTAAACTGGTTTGTCCATTAATGTCACTTTTGAGCTCTCAAGAAGATTAAAATTGGTTGTTGGAGGCAAAATAAAAAGAAAAAAAATTCAGAGCTTGCAATAGTTATGGCCCTCTGAGGCTCAACCCTCCCTACCTGACAAGATTTTATTCCTTAATATTTAATTTTTCTCATTAGGAAGAATTTAAATTAAATTAAATTTTTCTCCTGGGGACGAAGGGGCAATAATGAAAAAAAGAAAGTTGAGAAACACTACCACAGATGCGTAGCATTCCAGATGAGCACGTAGGGAAGAAAATGAGCATTTTAAGAAAGGCGCAGCATAACTTGGAAGATGCTAAATGAAATAACCCGAATAACAATCTAATAATCAGATCCATTTATGTCTTAAAACAGGAGCAGAACTAGAGAAAGGCAGGTTCTGATACAGCATTAGAAACTCTGCACTTGAAATCAGAAGACCTACAGTGAGTCAGCTCTTAACACATGATTATTAATTGTATAACCTTAGTGAAAAGCCACTTGCTATTTGAGTTCTTTTTCCTTTTTCTGTAAAAAGAGAATGAAAATGCCTGATTCACAAGGTCCCTGAAATAATCAAATGAGATAATATTAGCAAAGAGCTCTGCCAAAAGAAGATGCTATTCAGTTGAAAGGTAACACCACCCAACAGAATTATTTGAACATTGGAGAGCTCTGCATGGGCAGAAGATTATATGAATAAGCCTAGAGCTGACGCTGTGGTGAATTAGTGATTCAAGAGGGTATTAGACTGATGAAAGGGCTGCTCATTAGGAATCACATGTCCTGTGTAGAAAAACACAGCAATGACTAATGAGAATGATCTATTCTAAGGGGACAGTGAGAGATATTCAGACCACAGAGAAGTAGTGACAGAAAACCTCTGTTCTTACCTTTCTCCTATCAACCAAACCAGTGGTTCTCAGCTGCCTTGTCTACACTTTGAATCACCTGGGGTGCTTTTGAAAACTTTTGAAAAATGTCTGAACCTAGGAGACTGTGAGAACTCCCTAAATGTTTATGGAGTAAGTGAGCACTGACAAAGTTGCAATGAGATATATGTGCTCACACACTGCTGGTGGAAGTATAAATTAGTCCAGTCGTTAGGGAAAGCAATCTATCAAAATTTTTGTTTGCTTGTTCTGTTTTAAGTTCATATTCTTTGTCGAGTAATTCTATGTGGTAGAATCCACCCCAAAGAAATAATCAGAGGAAGATAAGGATGTTTATATCACAGTATTATTTTACATCTGGATGTTGCACCATTCAAGATAGCCTGACTTGATTTGAGCGTGCAAAAAGCACTTGCACTCTGTTGACCCATGTTATAGGTGGGAATATCTGACAGGTAAACAAAAGAAACGATAAATCAAAACAAGATGCTCCAAAAAGTCAGGTGTCATCTCAACCAAAACTCATTAATTTTTCAAAAAGTTGAGAACCTGTCAATCAGTTCAAGTCTGGTCAGGTCAGGCCTTCCATCATCCTGGTGATCTCAACTAATCTCAAAATCAAACAGCAGACAATTAGCAATTAGAGCATCTTAGAGGAACAAGTAACCATGCAGCTAAGGCAGAGCAGAGAGAAAGGATCAAATGTGCTTCACTGACTGTCTTTTTAAACTTCCTGTCTTCTTGAGTCAAGACTCACTGGGATTTGCAACTCAACACTGGCCTCCCATTTTCCACCACAAATGACTTAGCATTCTCAAGAGATTAATTATTCACTTAATACCCCACTGAAAATCTACTGAAATTATTGCAAGTCTTCTGTAAGTCTTACCTTCCTATGGGCTACAAGATAGAAATATTCTCTCAGAGATGCAATAAGAAAGGCTCATTAACAAAAGTGGGGTGAGGAATGAAGTTCTATGCAGGAGACAAAATTGTGAGCTCTCGGGTATTTAGTGTCAATGATCCAAAACATAAGAATGAAAACCAAGAGGGCAAAAGAGCATTTTTATCAAATGCACTTATCAAATACTATTAAGCCCCTACTCACTAAGTGAGTCAGATATCATAGCTAATCAGCCAGGGAACCCTGGTATGGGGGAATCTGTGGAAGATATATAGCAACCAAATATATACTCGTAAATAGCATAGGTATAGTCCCTGCTATTTCTCTAAGAACTTTCACTCACAATTTATCATTCAATCCTCATATTAACCCCATAAGGTAAGCAGAAAAAGAAACATTTAACAGAGACAGGCACGCAGATCTAGATTAGCTGACTAACCCACATTTACAGAGTCAACTGATTGCTGAAGGCATCAATATTCCAATCTCGCCCTTCCAATTTTCTTCACACCATATCGCACGAGGATAGCACACATAAGTTCCATGTATGTGATATGAGTACATGATCAGGCAGGATAGAGTGCTGTAGCCATAGACCTGGGAGCCAGACTGCTCACTTTCAGTTTCAATGCCATCACTATTGGGCAATATGATTTGGGGCAAATTATTAAAACACTCTGTGCATCAGTTTCCTCATCTACCAAATGGGGATAATAAAATGAGGATAATAGTACTTAGCCATAGGATGATTATGAGGATCACGTATAACACACTGACTGCTGTGGCTGGCACACAGCGAAAGTTCAATAAATGCTAGCTATGATCATTACGAGGGACATGAATTGAGGATCAAGAACAATTCTCTGATTACTCAAGATAAGATGCAAATATACTCAATCCAGCTGCATGCCAGGGGTGTGTTAAGTGCTGTCAACAGGGCTCAGAAAGTACTACCCCAAAATCAGGCACCTTCGCATACTGAAATTTTTAAGTTGAAGGAATTTGAGAAAACCACAGAAGAGGAAAGTGTCTCTGACCTTCCCCTGTCCCTCTTCCCCAAAGCAGGGCATAAAATCTGGGAAGGATTCTCTGACCTTTCCCTGAAGCAGCTCATAAGACCCTCATGTAGGAGGTGCCTTCCCTATACCAGAAGAAAAGGAACTTCTGATCTCTGAAGACAAAGCATCACTGCTATGGTTTGAACTTTGGGGGCAAAGTTCAAGTGTTGGAAACTTAATCCCCAATGCAACAGTGTGGAGAGGTGAAACCTTTAAGAGGTGATTAGGTTATGAGGGCTCTGCCCCCATGAATGGATTAATGCCATTATCGTGGGTGCGAGTTCCTGGTAAAAGGATGAGATCTAGCTTCCTTCACTGCTCGCTCTCTCACATGCACTCTCTTGCCCTTCCACCTTCCATCATGGAATGATGCAGCAAAAAAGAAACTGACACCTCGATATTGAACTTCCCAGCTTCCGGAGCCATAAGTCAAATAAATGCCTATCATTTAGAAATTACCCATTCTCAGATATTCTATTATAACAGCAAAAAAGACGGTCATAGAGAAGAATCTGATCAAATAGGCCTTGCTAAGTTCCCCCAGGTTTTTACCATTCGATCACACCCTTGTGATCATATTTCCCCCCACTATCCACTCTCTATCAAGCCTCACATGAAAATACTCAGGTTTACCCACTACATTGGGTTTTCATTTCCTTATGAAGGCTCCCATGTCATATGAAGTTTATTAAACAAATGTGAACCTTTTTCTCTTGTTAATCTGTCTGTTGTTATTAGAGGTCTCATCTATAAGCCTAAAATGGGTAGAGAAAGAGATATTTTTCCTCCCCTAGAATGTATTAGTTTCCTGCGGCTGCCGTAACAAATTACCACAAATTTAGTAGCTTAAAATGACACAAATGTATTATTTGACAGTTCTAGAGGTCAGAAGTCCAATATGGGTCTTACTGGAATAAAATCAAGTACTGGCAGGGTTTTGTTTCTTATGAAGGCTCTAAGAAAGAATCTGTTTCCTTGTCTTTTTCAGCTTCTAGAGGCCACCTGCACTCCTTCCTTTATCTTCAAAGCACATGATTCCAATCTCTGCTTCTGTTGACTATCTCCTCACTTCTGCTGTTCATCTGATCACATCACACTCTCTGCCCTTGACTGTCCTGCCTCCCTCTCTTACAGAACCCTGTGATACATTGGATCTAGCATGATAATCAGGATAATAGTCCCATCTCAGAATCCTTAACATAATCCCATCTATGAACTCTCTTTTGCCACATAAGGTAACATATGGACAGGTTGCAGGGATTGGGACTTGGAAATCTTTGGAGGACCATTATTCAGTCTACCACAGGTACCAAGGATACAAAAATGAACTGGATACAACTGCTGAGCTCAAGCAGTTCACCAACTATTGAATAAAGCAGATATATTAAAAAAGAAAATTAATTCCAGTGCACATCTGACTATAACAGTGCTATTAGAGAAGTATAAACAAAGTGCTCTCTTGGTAACAGAGGATGGATCTATTTATCTCAACCAAGACAGGAAGAAAGTCCACATAAAGAAAGGGATGCACGTATAAGAGCACAGAACATGCCACCCCAACATGACTCATTAGCACAAAGATTATTTCTAGCTGATTATTTTGAAAAACTATAGCTACAGGAGATGCTCTAAAAACAGAGTAGAAGGTACACTTTTGTAAGTGAAATTTACACCTATAAAGGAAATCTCCATTTGTAAGAGTGTCTCCCACTCTGTGTCAGGAAAAGAGAGATGACTCTGAATCCCTAGAGCCTTACTAATGGATAAGACACTGACTTAAATCTGCAAAACAAACCTTACCTTTATATCCCATGCTTTTCCTGATCATCTCCCATAGCTACCCCTTCCCACCAAATACCTTTCTTTGTTTCAACTTAAGAAGACATTTAAGCCTGAATTCAAATCCACCTTTTTAAGATTTATTCATGTCTCTGGGCATCTCCCACATATATGTAAGATGTCCATGTTAATAAACTTCTGTTCGTTTTTCTCATTTTAATCTGTCTTTCGTTATAGGGGTTCATCCCAAATAAGAACTATGAAGGGTAGAGGGAAACTTATCTTTTCCTCCCCTGTACATGCATAGAATTGGGCATCTATATATGCTTAAATCATGGTGATGATGGGCATCCCAGGAAAGTACACAGAAAAATCAGGAATATTGAATGGGCCCATGTGATTAGTCTGTGGAGGAAGGAAGAAGAAAATTGACAAAAGAAAATGCCGAAGAGCAACATTAAAGCTATATTGTGAAAGGCCACAGCAAAGGGAGAGTGACTTTAGAGGATGAAAAGCCACTGAAATCTGTGGAAACCATCAATCAGATTTATGTTTTACAAAGAAAACTCCAGAGGCAGTGAGGAGAGTGGATTGCAAAAGGCAGAACCCAATTTTAAAAGCTACTTCAATAGTCCAGAAGAAAAAAGGAGGAAAGACTAAATTAAGGAAGTAATGTAGGAAATGAAAGCAAAGATGGATGTGAGAGACATGTGCAAAGTGCTATCAATGGGACCAAATGACTAACTGAAAACACTGTGGAAAATGGAGACAAAAGTGGTGCTGAAATGACTGGCTTAGTCACCTGGTGGTGCTGATGCCACTCCGTGATACAAAGAACAGAGAAGGCAGGGGCAGTCAATGGGGGGTTATGTTTCAGACATGCTTATTGGAACCTTTAATTCCATAGAAAAAGGAAAAATGTGAAGAAATGTCATCTACATGTCTAAGAGACATGAATGATCTAATATTTGAAGTTAGAGGACCTGAGTTCTGGGCCTTTTCTGACATTTACTAGCTTTGTGATTTCAAGTCACTCAACCTTTCAGGGCCTTGGTTTCCCCATGAATTGGGGGATTGGGGGTAGGTGATAATCATTAAATTCCCTTCTCATTCTAACATAATATGGGCCTAACATCTGAGTCATTATTTTCTTCTCAGTTTCAACCACTTGTCCCAGCCACTCTTGACATTAGCCACTAACAGAAAATCTGATGGGTCCTGATTTTCAATCAGAGAGCCAGAGCTTAAAAGGAGAAGAAAGACAAGTGCACTGTAATCATTGTGCGCCTACTATGTGCCAGACACTGGGCCTGCCATACTCTCCTCCACTTGCTTCTCCCATTGGCCTTGGAAACCCCCAGAGGAGTTACAGAAAAGACCTGAGTCGTGGAGATCAAAGATGTGAAGCTACAATTGATAGCTTCCATTTTTGTTCCATCTTCTGTTTTATATTCCATCCCCACATACTCCTTTCCCATTAGTCTTTAAAAAGTGTTTGCATCAATAGTGCAACAAATGACTTTTCTTATTAGATACTGAAAAACCACATGGGGAATCATGGGAGCCTAAAAATGGAGGAGGCAAATAACTACATTTTTAATTATTTTATTTAAAGAATAATAAATTGAGATAGTACCCTAATGAGGTCACTGACATTAAAGACAATATCAGGCCCCAGTTAAAACTTGTCAGTGGCTTCCACTGCCTACAGCAGTGATTCTCAATGGGGTGTAAGTAGGGACTTACCACAATCACCTTATGGGTTTTTAAAATTATTAATGCAGCCCTTTGCTCCACTCCACAAGATTCTGCTACTCCCCCATGTTGATAATCACAGGAATATTCACACTCCTCTTAAATTTGGGATCGTATAATAAAAAGATTGAAAAATACTAATGTCTACAATAAAATTCATATTGTAGTTGTATTCCTCCCTGATTAGGTTCTATCCTACCTTTTTTTTTTTGTCCCACTTCTAGCTACCCACTCCCTTACACACTCCACCCTAACATTATCCAAATAAACCACTTCCGCCATTTGACCATGGTGCTTTGTGCTCTGTGTCCTGGTTCACATTCTTCTTCCTCCTTGCCCTCTCTGGTCACACCCCATTAACATAGATAGCCCATTTCAGATGTCGTCGTCTTCTAGTTAAAGCCATCCACGAACTGAACTGGCCGGTCCCTAACTTTGTGTCCCATTGTACCTTATATCATAACTTCTCTAAGTCTTCACTGTAGATTTATTACATGTCTGTATCTTTTTACTAAGTTTAAGTTATGAAAAGTAGCATAATTGATATTTGTTGATTGATTGAATGAATATGATAATATAATACAAAGCAACAGGAAAGGATAGAGTCAAAATCCATTTATAGGTTGCTCTCTAATTAAAGGCAAGAACTTCTAAAGGTAGTATTATTGTTTTTGAAATATAATGTATTCCATGATTTTGAGGACACAGAATGAATCATGCACATAATATAGTCATTAAACATTGATTAAAATTTTTTAAAAATTGTATTTATTCTGCCACCATTTCAAAAAAAAGAGTAAAAATTGAACTATCACCACCTTAAATTTCATGTTACAGTAAGATTTCAATTTGCAATACTAAAACAATGAAACATTTATTTTTGTTTCACCTGTGCTGAAACAGGTACAGTTTTAGCCTTCAGGGATATATTTATGGCTATATCAGTCAAGAAGCGAAAAGAAACAGCTCCCAGGGAATATGATCACTACTGATGGCAAAAATAAACTAAACATGTTAACATGTGCCGGGTGAGATTGTTATTAATGTGCCCATTTATTAAATGGAATCCTGGAAAAGAGTGTCAGGTAACTATGTGTCCAAATCCTCCCTCAATCCTAAAAGATAATGCCTTTTCCTGCAAAAAGTGCTTACTCAGTGTCAATTACAATGCAAACAAATCAGACTATGACATAGGCACTTGAAGTTAAAGCTCATAAAGCTCTCTTTAGTAAGAGAAAAATCTAATTCAATGGTTAAATGCCAATCGGGGTGGGATAACTAGGCAGAGCTGAAAACACAAAGTTTAGAAATCTACTGCAACTCCTTTGAAAATGCATTACTACTGAATGGCTGTCAGAGCAGAATATAAGTAAGTTAGCACCATTAACTTGGGGAAAAAACAGAATGGCTCCTATTTAAATGAACACACATAGAATCCCAGTAAATTTTTGAAGAGTTCCATGTTAAATGGGTTTGGAAATCTTTCTTAGCCTAAAAGCGCATGCAAATGAATTTGGATAATGAAAAAAAACTAGTAAACAAAGAAAAATCAAAAGTGCTTTGTCTCCAACTACTACACATATGTTTAATATGTAAAAAGAATTAAATATCTCCTATTGTAGTCAAGAAAATTTGGACTCATGACTGATCCACTCATCCTGAGAAAACATTTAGGCTTTAGCAAAGGCCATTACCTCCTGGGCCAAAAGCAGATTCTGAGCTTCCCCATTTGACCTTTCCCTCTGCCTTCTCTTGAGTTGCCACTTTCCCCTACATTACAAAAAGGAAGGTGAGAATCACTAGGCCTCCAGGGAAGGGATCAGAAGAGATCCGTTCTAAATCATCAAGCCAGGAATTCTCCTCCTGTCTATCATGTCATGCCCCAAGTTCTTTACCAAACCATGAAAAGAAATGGCATACAGTGTAGAGACAATGGGGATAAAAAGAAGATATGTAGAAGAGGCCAGGAAATCGTGACTGAGAAGAGAGAGGTGAAGTGTTCCACGTATGGTATAAATAAAATATCTCATGTGTATGAAGCTTCTCAACTCCCAGTGATTCTCTTTTTATTGATACACAGGAAAGGAGCCACCTATGACAGGCTTCTACCCTGTGATCCCACCCTGAGCCACAGCTAATTGGTCCATGTTGATATCTGTCCCAAGCCGGGCCAATGAGCTATCTTCCCTAAGACTGTTGAACCTGGGACCAGAGAGAGCATGAATTGGTCCTACATGGTGGCATAAAACGTGAGATGTGTACATCTCGGGAGCCTTAGAAGTCATCATCCCACCTTGTTTGTACTTGATCTGAAATAAGAAAGAAAGAAACCAGTACGTTGACAGAAAAAGAGAGATGGGAAGAGAGTATCGAATGATTTCAAAACCCCATTAGCAAGGCCCAGCTATAATCTTGTTCTTCCAGTAGTTTCACTATCTGACTCTTCCTTCAATTATTTTACACTTAATAACACAAGAGAGGGGTGTCACAGTCCATCACCATAAAAATGTACTGCTAGCTAATCACACAGACCCAGAGTACAAAAGCCAATCCTCACAGAGTCCACAGAGAGTAAGTCATGTGCAATAAAAAGGCACATTCTGCCCCACGCATGAGATAATCCTTTTAAATAAATTCCCCTAAATTAATTTGAGTTGGGTGTTTGTTGCTTACAAACAAGAGTCTAAATACTTGATAAGAAAAATAAAAATATTTTATGCCTGGCTACCTTCAAATGTAATAGGAGACTTAGAAAGATGATTAGTTTGAGAAGCAAAGACGACCATGACATTTGGCCCTCCAAGTATGCCTGAGTCCTTTGTCTTGCTGACAGCGGAGTTATTTGGGAACTGATCACTGATACATATGGATATATGTGCAAATATATGTATGTAGGTTTATGACTATCAGGTCTTTTCTTAGCACCAGAGGTGAAAGCCAACATCTCCTTTCCCTTATTCAATGGAGTCTTGAGATAATGTGGAATTGTTTTGGAAGAGTAACAAAGATAAATTTTGCAGTCCTCAGAGAAGTTCTGAAAGTTTATAATTTTCTAAAACTATATGCAAGACTTTGATAAAACATACAAAATGCTAATGTTTACGTGAAAAGATTAAGAAGACGAACAGGCCTCATGCAGGAGATAAGAATTGATCCTGGAAAGCAGATTTAATTCCCATCATATCAATGTAAACTCTGTATCTTAGCAGAAGGTGATGTTACCAAAAAATGTAAAATGATACTACCAAGTTTTGATATTTAGAGATAGAATGTTGAGATTGATGGTAGTTTTCTTGGTCACATCTTGCTAGATTATTCTCTCAGCCTACAATATTAAAAATACTCTAAATTAAAGATTAATTCATTTACCAGAAGCAAATTTTATCCCACAGCAAAAAATATAATTAATTCAGCAACTTTTTTTCTAAGAGATGGTGCATTGCTCTGTCACCCAGGCTGGAGGGCAGTGGCGTGATCACAGCTCACTACAACATTCCATGGGAAATCCTGGCCGCAAGTAATCCTCCCACCTTGGCCTCCCAAAATACAGAGATTACAGGTATGAGCCACCATGCCCAGCCACAACTTTTAGTTAAATAAATTCTAGTTTTCTTCATAACATCATCTCAATGGATACTTCATAACCCTACAAGTACTCCATGTTCGTAAGTCCATGGTTCCTAAAACCTCTTAAATGCCCCAGTTCTCAGGGCTCAGGAGTGTACAAAGCAAACAAATCTGCATATCATAAGTGAGTACAGGAGGCACAATTTTTGACTAGCCCTGCCGTTATATAAGCCAATACTGTCAAGGTTTGCTTCTTCTCCAGATTCTGCAGGTCATGAATATTCTTGAACTTCTATACAAGCTTGAAGCAGATTGGCTTTTTCATAACATAAAAGGTCAATTGCACTCCCAGCCCCCTTCCACTGCAAAGCGGAGAGAAAAGGTGAGCACAGGTGGTTGAGGGACACTTCATGGTTTCCCAACAACACAGGTGTGCTTCTGAACACAAATTGGACAATGGGGCCACGAAAGCCCCAGAGTCCCATCTAATCTCTTGTTCCACCACGTGTTGATGCTCTGGGCCTCTATTTTAAATGGTTTTGCCTTTCTCTCTTAAAATGCTATAGGAAAAAAGCTATTGAAATGGCCTTAGCTAAGAGGGGCAACCTCTACAGCCACCCACCTTCACTGCCCCCACCTCTTAACCTGCCTTATCCACCAGCCCAACACGTCCATGAACTGCTGAACAAGGTGAGTGCGGGAGGGTACATCTGGGAGACAAGCACAGGATCTTCTATTTGCATCTTTCTGACACCAACTCCTATCCCTAATTATACATTCTCATGCCAGACTTCAGGACAGAACTTCTTTAAAAAATGGCAAAATACACTGCTAAATTGGCATTCAGTTTTCTTTTTTATTTACTTTTTGTTTGTTTTTGTTCTTTTGAGACAGGTTCTCTCTCTGTGCCCCAGCTAGAGTGCAGCGGTGTCATAGCTCACTGCAACCTCAAACTCCTGGGCTCAAGTGTCCTCCCACCTCAGTCTCCCCAGTAGCTGGGACTACAGGCATGTGTCACCACACTCGGCTAATTTTTTTTCTTATTTTTTGTAGAGATGGGGTCTCACTGTTGCCCAGGCTGGTCTGCATCTGCATTTGGTTTTCTGAATGAAGCTTCAGCCCCCTGCATGGAAGGCGGAGGAGGGTAGACCACCATCCCTGGCTCCTCATTCAGAAGTGATCTTTATCATAGGCCCCACTGCTCCCACCATTATCTGTCTGGTGCCAGAAAGATTTGATTTACAAACTGGAGAGGCAGAGAAAAGATCCGTAAAAAGGTTTTGAGGTGGAGAAATTTTTTTTAATGAGCATATTTAAGTTGTTATGTGCCAAGTTCAAAATTCAAGTCACATATGAACAATTTTTACAGGGGGAGGAGTAACCTGATGTTCAAATTCATTTGCCTCCCATTTCGAAGTAATTCATCTTTAAAATTTCTGTGAAAATTCTAAAGTTGCCCAGAAAATGGCACCGACCATCTGTAAGTAAAAACAAAAGCTCTCTATAGTATATATCACAGGTTCAAAGCACTTTGGCATCGGCAGATTGAACACGTTATTAAAAGAATTTAACTGCAAGAAGAGCTACCATAATTACACAGCAGCTGGTCTAATGTTGACAAAACAACTTTTAAAGGCTTGCAGAAGCCTTACAGGCTAATCAATTAAAAAGGCATGAATAGTAATGTGCATCCTATCCTTAACACTTCAAGTTGCATCTCCTGCAAATACAGTGAGGTTTTCATTTTAGAACAATCATTTCTTACACCCTACAATTAAGCCAAACTTAGAATAAATTCTAAGTTGTGTCTAGGTGAGACAATTATGTTTAAAATAAAATAACTCCATAAAACTCAATTATAAACATTGAACTTTATGAGCATTTTCATTCTAGCAAAGTTATTATCAAAATACCAACAGCTCATGCCAGAATTTGTGCTTACTTTACCAAGAGCAGGCACAGGAGTGTTTTAGATTACTGCCTGGCCAACAATATGCTAGAGGCACAATGAATGTGTGAATGAATGAATGTTGGAATGAGTCTGTGCACTGCATTCAAGGAAATGTGACTTAATCCTCTTGAAGTTTGCCCAAGTGGTCCATGTGCAAAGGCCTGCTCTGCCAGGACAGCAAGTGTTTTCCTGTAAGGTCCCCTGAAAGTCTACCTCTCACAAGAACCTTCCTCCAGGCTTCACTCAAGGATCTACTCTTGTTTCTTTTCTGAATCCCTTACAATCAGAAAATTAGAAAGGATTTTACACCTCTCTGGATTCAGTCCTACTTAGGGCCTAGCAAACTTTTTCTACAAAGGGCCAGATAACAAATATTTTGGGTTTTGTGGGCCAAACAATCTCCATCACAATGACTCACCTCTACCACTGCAATTCAAAAGCGGCCACATAGAATACTCAAATGAGCACGGCTGTGTTCTAATAAAACTTTACTTACAAAAGGAGGTGGCTAGCAGATTTGGCTGAGCCCGGCTCTTCCAACGTGAGTCCCCTCTTTCCCACGCAGGGCGTAGACTCTCTTAGTGAACTCCTCCAGTGAAGGGGCTAACCTCCTGCCGGCAGCCTGTTCTCTTCTCCCAAACTCTCCCTTCTGCTGAATGAAATGAACCTCCCTGGAACTTGGAGCCATGGCCACATCTTCATATCCTGCACACTTTGTCCCCTCCTAAGTTTATTTCTGTCCCCAGAGAACTCTGCATAAATAGGCCTTCAAAAATGATTTCTTTAATTAAAGAGAAATACCACTAGTTTTGCCTTCTGGAGCCCCAGAGAATAAGTCTAACACCTCTTCCACCCGACAGCCCTTTATGCATCTGAAGACAACGACTAGATATGGCATTTACTGTCTGCACCACTCATTGGGGATCTATCTTGTAGCGTTTTTTATCGTTAGTTTTCTTCTTCCATGTACACATTTTTTTCCTCCTCATTTAGATGGCAAGTGAAGCATAGTCCCTGGCACATAAGCTCCATTTAGTTTTACGAGAGAGAGTGGCAGAATGGCCACAGAAATATCAACCAACAAATCTTTTTAAACACCTTTCTCAGCAAATTCAATTGGGATGGCTTTTGAAACAGGAGGGGGACAGCTCACCATAGCAGCGGGAAGACTGCCAGTGTGCCCGACTTCTCCAGAGGTGAAGACTGACAGTGGAGAGGTGAAAGAACTCCTTTCTCCATCCTCTGCCACCCACCCTCCTCCTGGACTGCGAGTTTAATTGGCACATTCCATGACGTCAGTGCTCCCCTATCTCCTGTGCTTGTCACACTCTCAGTCCTTCTTTGGCTCACAGTGAGTGACCCATCTTTGCCATTTTAATATCCTGTGCTGTTTATCCCTCTCCTTACTAACCCCCACCCCAGAGCAATGCAGACACCTTTCGCACTTATGTGAAGGTGTATGGTAGGCCTTTAATAATCCACCCTTAAATTAAAAAAAAAAAAATGATAACCCAAAGAATGTGCCTTATGAACATGCAGTCCTCCTCAAGGTATGAAACCTCATCCTTCACAGAATTCCTACTTTCAAGACAACAGTAAAATGAGCATCTCCCAATGTTACCTATAAAATCTGCTCCCCAGGAGAATGCTCTCTCTCAATCAGTAATAAAATATTCAAATAGGCTATTTTTAATATCTCTGTGAGGAGGGTCTTTAAGACCATAACAATTACCTCTTCTCATTTAACATCATTCTACCTTTCTCTATTCCTGCTCCCCACTTCCAGAAAGGACAGGAGGGAGATATTTCACAAAGTCCTGTATAATACTCAATTCCTAGAAATAACCAGGGGTGTCGTGTCCCCACATGAAAGATCTGCCTATGGGCGCTCAGCAGGGAGGTGGGCAAGCCCCAGCAATTGCAGTGTGGGTGGGCATCTGTCCGTGCTCCAGCAAGCCCACGACGAGCTGTCAGCGTGGCTGCACCGTCACCAGTGTACAGTAGACACTAGCTACATGTGGCTACTTACATTTAAATTAATTAAAATAAAATCAATTTAACATCGAGTTCCCCAACTTCATCAGCCACATTTCAAGTACCCAGTAGCCACGTGTGGTTAGTGCCTACCATGCTGGCCAGAGCATATATAGAACCTTTCAGTCACCAAGGATAGAACAGACGGTTCCACTGGACAGTGCTAGAGGGTCCACAGGTACCTTTCTCTACCCCCAAAACACTGGCCGATTGCTGCTCTCCACCAACACCTGCAGGATTCTTGGATTCAGATAAACTGCCAAGTCCTGCTGGAGTTGTAGACTGCACCCCCTTGAAACCCAAAGAACACATGGGGATATGGAATGTCACACCTTATGCGAAACAATTAACACCACCTTATTTTAAAGGCATTCTTTAAGGAAAATGAACAAAGAAATGCATAATTTGCTCTTACCTGGGGGGAATTCTGCCAAAGTCCTCAGCTTTTGCAACTCCATGAGAAACTTTGACACAGAATAAAAACAAGATTTGACTCTCATCTAGATTCTAGTAAAAAGTAGAGGGGAAGCAGACAAAAGGCAAAATTTCTCTAACCATTTGTTCAGAAGTCAGCATCCTTTGTATTCACTTATGAAGTTCATTTTTGCTTTAGTTATCACTTTGCATCCAAAGCAGCACCAAATCTGCAAGATTGTTTTGGTTTTTCTTTTCTTTCTTTTTAAAAATATGACTCCAAAGTTTCAGAGAAAGTGTTAAAACACTTATGTGCTTTAGATTTATCACCAGGCAAGTAAAGTTATTCAATAATCTGCCTCTAGGTAACACAGCATATAATTTTTTTTCAGGTTTACTGAAATTGCCATCTCTCTAAACTCCAAGAACAAAAGAAAGAAAGTTGCCAATAAATTTTAAATTTCCTACATAGTTACTTTGGAGAACATGAAATTATAAGAGGAACTAAATTCAAATTCCAGGCTGCTTTATGAAAGACGAGATAACCTCCTGATAGTCTATAAAGTCTGTGAAACATCTGTTTTGATAACATATGTACTTAAAATTCCACACATGTCAGTTTCAAGTTACTACAAAATATAAGGCGGCGCCAGCTGCAAGGATAAGAAGGAAAAGCTGTTAACAAAGTGTTGGGCAATGTTAAAGATTTTAATGGGACCCAAGTCTCTTTACATATTTGCATATCATGATCCTAGAAAACAGACTGAACGGAAACTCAGTCCTACACCTTCTGTACATAAGAAAATTCCACCTTGACCTTGATATATTTTCCCTTACTACCTTATACTACAGTGTGTTTAATTCTGGTAACTTTAACCAAAGTGCCGTCTCCTTATTATTTCTGCCCCTTCAAATCCTAATCACCTGCAAAGGTCAGTTCAGCACCCGCACTTTCCATGAAGGATGCTTCATCTCTCTAGCCCACAAATTCCTGCTTCCCTCTGCACATACGGCAAATAATAAAAGACTGCATACAACTGCAACTTAATGTCCTCACTCTGTTTCTGACATACTGATCTCATCTCCTTACTCATGGAGATTTGCTCCCCTTTCATGACTTTTACTGAGATCATGAAGCTCCCAAAATTGTATCTTCAACCTTTTTCCCCTGAATTCATACTCATATTCCCAACCTCCTACCCATACCTCCATTTGAAAGCCTAATGGGCACCTCAAATTTAAGGTGTCCAGACCTGACCTGATCCTCTTCCCAATCCACTTCTCTTCAGCCCTTACATCTCAGTAGATGACAGCCCCACCCTGCCAGTCATTGGCCCCAAACCTTGGAAGCACCTCTGATGCTGTTTTCTCACTCATGCCCAACATCTTTACCCTTCAGGAAATCCTGTCTCCTCTACTCTTTCCAAACAGACAAAGAATGCCCTCTTCACCGCCTCTGCAACCACTCGGATCTCAGCCAACATCATCTGGATTATTGCAACAGCCTTGTACTTAGTCTCCCTCCTTCCAACCTTGCCCTTCTACTATTTATTCTCACAGTAGCCAGTGAGCTTTTAAATCATTTAATCGGGTCATTCCTCAATGCAAAATATTCCAACAGCTTCCTAACTAGGAAGGAAGGAAGGAAGGAAGGAAGGAAGGAAGGAAGGAAGGAAGGAAGGAAGGAAGGAAGGAAGGAAGGAAGGAAGGAAGGATCACATAGGGTGATAAGCTCCAAGGCCTTGCATGATGGACAGCTGCCCTTACGTCTGTGACCTTTTACTATTCTCCCCTGGAATACTCTACTCCCGCCACTGGCCTCCTTGGAGAGCAAGCCAAGCATGATGTCACCTCAGCACCTTTGCATTTCTGCCTGGAAGGCTCTTCCCACAGAGGTCCCCAGGGCTCTCTCCCTTACCTGGTCTAGGTACGCAGTTTCTCCATAGCACTTACCACCACTTAACATATTGCACATTTTCTTACTCATCTCCTTACTTTATGCTTCTGTCCCTCTAGAATGTGAGCTCTCTGAGGACAGAGATTTTTGTGGATTTCCTTTATGGCTTCATCCCTAGGGACTTTTGCCTGTTTCATTTACTGTTATATTAATATTTCTGCCTAGAACTGTGATTGGCATGAGTTGGCCCTCAAATACTTAAAGAGCCTGAGAGAGAAGCCAATCCCAAGTTTCATGAGGGCAGTTGCCGTGTCTTACACTTCCTTTTTATATCTCTATGTAGGGCCCAGAAAAAAGTATTTGTTGCCTGATTGTTGCTATGTTTGCATTGGCAAATATAAAATATTAGATCATTCAAATTCTTGGATGCGTTAAACATAGGCAGTGTTGATGTGATATTAAAAGATGTAACTATTTTTAAAAGATTTTAAGGCTATTTAAACTTAAGCTCCTAAGCTCTGCTCAAGTATGAACAATTCTCAAAATCACCAATAAGAGAGAGTTTCTTAAGTGCTGCCAAAAAAATGACACAAATACCTAATCAAAAAAAGATGGGAAAGGAAACTGTCATTTTGGGGGTGCAAAATTACAGCAAATAAAATAAATTTCAATGCCAAGCCCCAAAACAAGTAATTTGAATTCTTTTGCCATTAGGTGGGTTATTAAAATGGACAAGTGCTTTTACAAATCAGCTCCATTTTGCCAAGTGATGATGTTGGTGATGACTTAGTCAAACTGTTAGGGAATTTGGAAATAGGAAAATGGCAATAGAGACAAAGAGCTTTTCCCTTCACCTGTCATAAAAAAGACTGGTATGTGTCTCCCTAAAATTCATATGTTGAAACCTAAACCCCAATGTGATGGTATTTGGAGATGGGGCCTTTGAGAGTTTCTTAGGTCATGAGGGTGGGGCCCGCATGAATAGGATTAGTGCTCTTTATAACAGACATAAAAGAAATTTGCTTCTTCTCTCTCTCTGCCACTTAAGAATACAGCAAGAAGACAACCATCTGCAAACCAGGAAGAGGACTTTCATCAGACACCAGATCTGGCAGTGCTTTGACCTCTGACTTTCTAGCCTCCAGAACTGTGAGAAAAACAACTAGAGACTTAACAGAAACTTAACTAGTTTGGTAAGTCTGAGAAACAGCTGGAAAGCCTCAATCTTTCTACGCATCCAGAGCATCACCTATAAAACATCAACAATTAAGTACAGACCAAATGCAAACTAGATTTATTTTTCACATAATAGGACTTGAAGGTTATGTAGAAGGTTTTATGGAAATCCTCTATCTATAAAATGATAGAGCATTCTAGAGGGGAAATGCTGTAACACGCCAAAACAAACCCTACCAAGTGGTTTTATGGCACTTATGTTCAGTCTCATAAAGGGCAACTCAGTCCTACGTGAGAGGACTCAGGTCTCTTCCAAGTTCACTGAGCTGCTGCAGCACAGAACCAATTGCATGGATATATCTTGTCTGCTTTGTAAAATCTGTACAAGAATGTCTATGTAGAATTTTTAAAATTTTATCTGTGCATTTTTAAAAATATAAAAATAAACATTAAATACGAATTAGCATCAAGCTTGTAAGTTACAAAAAAAATTTACTGTTAATTGTTTAAAAAAATAGTGTTGGATGTGGTAATGGCTGTATTACTGGCATGAAAGTGGTGACAATTATAATAAGCACCGCTCATTAAGTAATCTGTTCATTTATTCAGCAAACATTGATCTAGTAGGGAGAGTCCACTCATCAAATATCTACTGATCATCTCCTCTGTACCAGTACTTGTGATCAGTGATGAACTAAGACACCCTTTATATATTTAAGGGAATAGAAAAGGTGGCCTCTAAAAATTCAAAAACTGGTGCACACTGCACTTTGGAAGTCTCTCCAAACTCCTCCAAGGAGGCTAAGGAACGAGACTTCAGAATCAAGCCAATATTATAATACATCTCTTATCACTTTGGAAAAAATATAGTTATCAATTGTTCACCAAATTTCAAAATGCAATTTGGAGTTTAAAAAGTATGTAATTAAACATATATAACTAATTCCAATTTTTTAAACAAGAGAAGAAAAACTAAATAGGAATATTAACATTTCATCAGAGTATAAGCTTGAATTCAAATAACAGAACACTTGACAAATATTCTTAAAAATTAAAAATAAGGGTGAAGGATAGACAATGAAATAAAATTCATAGCCCACGGTAAGGTTTATTCTGTGCATTACCTGTATGTTACCTGTAGAGATTCAAATTACTCTAATCTCAGAGAATTCACAAAGTACAATTATAACTATATGAGAAACAGCCCATGTGAATCTTTTTTTTTTTTTTTTTTTTGAGACAGAGTCTCACTCTCTTGCCTGGGGTGAGTGCCGTGGCGTCAGCCTAGCTCACAGCAACCTCAAACTCCTGGTCTCAAGCAATCCTACTGTCTCAGCCTCCCGAGTAGCTGGGACTATAGTTGTGTACCACCATGCCTGGCTAATTTTTCTATTTTTAGTAGAGACGGGGGTCCTGCTTTTGCTCAGGCTGGTCTTGAACTCCACCTCAAGTGATCCTCCTGCCTCTGCCTC